>JAFFST010054654.1:64000-80008 GCA_022414735.1 Noturus placidus | reverse complement strand
GGGGGGGGTGGGGTGGCACGCCTATTTTCATTAACAAACAGAAATATATTAAAAATGAATAGACATAAATAAATAGAATAGATGAAGAAAAGACAGATCTGTTGGCAGGGTTCATTATAGGGGGACGTATAGAAAATATTTTGTACTGTATATTGGGGGGACAGATTGGAATTTCCTCAACATTGGGGGGGGTCATGACCCCCAAAGAACGCGTGGTGTTACGACCATGAAGTATGGTGATCATTTTTCACAGCCAGGTGGGAGTTTAATTTTTTTTTTAATCAAATTCTACAGTGCATATAGTATTATCTTATATACGTGCACCAACATATGAGGGAGTTTCAATTAGATGTAAATTATTCCCCTTTCTGTTTTTGTTTTAAAATTGAAGGTTGTAATGCTGGTAGAGTTGGTAGAGCGGATTGTCCACTAATCGTAGGGTTGGTGGTTCGATTCCCGGTCCACGTGACTCCACATGCCGAAGTGTCCTTGGGCAAGACACTGAACCCCAAGTTGCCCCCGATGGCAAGTTAGCACCTTGCATGGCAGCTCTGCTACCATTAGTGTGTGTGAGTGTGTGTGTGTGAATGGGTGAATGAGACACAGTGTAAAGCGCTTTGGATAAAAGCGCTATATAAGTGCGCCATTTACCTTTTAAGTTACAATGAAGCAAACACACACACACACACACACACACACACTCATTCACACTCATTCACAACTAGAGGCTATTTATCATTGCCAATTCACCTAGCTGCATGTTTTTTGGTTTATTGGAGGAAACTTGGGGAATCTGGAGGAAACCCACACAGACACAGAGAGAACACGCACAGAAACTCTTAATATGATTGTGTATTGCATAAGTATTGACACCCCCAACTAACCACGTTTTGCAGTGTTACAACCTAGAAATGAAATGGACTTAATTGGGATTTTTACCATTTTATTAACAACAATATGCGAAACATTATTTTATGAAACAAAATGCAGGTTTATTTATAATGAGATCACGTGACACTTTAATTGCACCCAGGTGAACTCCATTCAGCAATTTCTTTGAACTCCGAATGCAGCTGATCGCACCAGAATGAATTTACATTCATTTACATAATTCGCAGTTTCAAAGAATATTTATACAATCCCAACTTTTAAATGTTTTGTTTGTAAAAATCTTTGCAAATTATATTGAAATGATATATCGATTCCCCATCTTCTATAATTTAGGCTATTCTGTGGTGCTTCCTAGCATGCTAGCATACCTAGCATACCTTGCATAATCCCAATTCAATAAAGGTCTTAACACTGCAAAATGTGGAAAAGCTCACGAGGGGTGAGTCTACTATCATATCCTGCTTTAAAAAGACATAGAATAGGACACTCATCTAACCATTAAGTAATAATTAACGAGTCGTGTAATATAACCTGCTGTAATAAAGTGAAACATCGTGATATTGACATCAGAACTTCTAAAGATACTATGAAGTTCATATCATTTACTCAAGACAGAATTATATAAACACATTCTCAGCCTAAGCCTTATTATGTGCACTAATTATATAGAGAATTGTACTGTATCTACCCTCACACATACATCAGTGGGCAGCGTGTGAAGCACAAGAAGGAGTTAGAAAGAAACAGATGGTTCTAAAGCAGCCATGTCTGGTTATAATATGTCAAACGAAACACAGTGTGCTGTCCCGAGCGTCTCTGAAAAGGTTTAGGGTGCATTCCAAAATTGAAAGACAGTTATGTTTTGTAGCATGCCAATTAGAGATGGTCTTTAATGTAGTATTTAGCGAGTTTTGGGTCTCTTTATTAAACCTCTATGCCGTCGTACCGTAAATGTAAAGATCAAGTCAGGATTGGCGGCATCATGTACCTGTGATGCATATAAAAGGTATTATGTATGTGTGTGTGTGTGTGTGTGTGTGTGTGTGTGTGTGTATATATATGTATGATCCATATGGAGATTGGAACAGAAGGGTTAAAGAGGCAACAGGATGCTTGTTTGTCTAACTTCACATGTTGCACATTACCAGTAGATTGCAATAATTGGAGATGACGGCTAAAGATGGCTCAGTTAGTTGGTTTTCCTACATCTCTCTCTCTCTCTATGCACCCTGTTTGTGGTAGGAAGCCCAACAGTGCACAGATGTAGACTTATACTGCTCTGTAATTCAACACAGAGATTGCCTGTCATTTGTCCCAAATGTCCCCTCAGGACAGACGTGTCTGCTGACAGACTTCTCACAACTAAAAAATGGGGAACTCAGCATCTAGTGTGCTTTGATTTTTTATTTTATTTTATTATTTTATTTTTTTGTAGGATCTTTTTTATTTTTTTTTATTTTACACGTATCCATTAAAGATTGATGGATTTTTTTGTACCAAGCACACTTTCTTTCTCCACACTCATTCTGACGACATTTTAATAACTAAATGCTAAAGAACATAATTCGATTGAAGAGATGTCAGCTGTGCTTCACTTTTCCAGCACTGTATTACACTATTATAAGTGACAGTCTTGGGAGAGAGCTATGCTAGATGAGCTCGTGTACTCTTCAAGGCTGTGACAGTTTATTAGTGAAAGATGCTGAAGTCCGGATAAAATTTCAAGAGTTCTATGGTGGGGCAATTAGTATTGAAATTTATTTTTTTTTAAATGGTTATTACTGACAGTATTTTCATCCCCTGAAGCTAGGTTCCATAATTCATGTAAAAGCAGTCTGTTACACTAGGCTGTACCGATCACAAGCACAGAGAGAATGTCTGTGAGAATAGATTAGATCATGTTTTAACTTTCTGTCTTTTTAGGTGTTGAGGAGGTTATTGATTCTAAACTGAATGGCCTTGTAATCTTATCCTATATGTCAGTGGGTTGTTGTTTCTCAAACTATTATCTGAGGGGTCAATGCATGTAGCATACCAAAGACAATGCCATTAGTTACATGTGTTCAGAAACAATTTTTAATACATTCCACGACCTTCATATGTCATGGCGTAATGAAAGCGAAATATTGAAATTGGCCCACAGTTCTTGTTGTCCATCCATAGTATAGCAGTGAGGTAACTGACGAAGACTTCTTCAGTACTCCTGTAATTGAAAGATTGTGTCAAAAGTCCCAAGGATATATTCTCATCCAAAGAACTGAGCCATTAGGATAGTTAAATTCCACACTAGCACAGATTGTGACGACCCTCACTATGCTTCAGCATTAACTTGAAGGCCAAGTCTTGAGCCACGGTCTTAACAGCACCTCAGTCTTTCTGTTTGAGTGCCAATCTTTAGGCTTGTGGAATATTCGCGCGAAATAATGACATCCCACTTCCCACACGCTTCTTTATGTTGGACCCATGATCCTGAACAGAGGCCTCAAAAGAGAACAGCTTGTGTTATTTTCTTTTGTTCCTGAAGGTCCTCACATACTTTTTTTTTTCTTGTGGGTGTGTGTTCTTTCTCAAGGAAAGGTGAACTACACATTCAGAAACTGAATCTTAGATCAAGGCCTTTTTTCTAACACTGATCAAAATCTTAAATATTTGAGTAATAAAAAGCAGACATCTCGATCAAGGACAGTTTGAGACAGTTACTCATCCAGGGTTGTACTTGCTTGTGTACTTGTAGTGTTAACAAGGTAGTTTGCAATTTCCTTATGGCAATAAGGAATTAACATTTAATGCTCAGAGAGATTGAAAATTCTGTAGATTTCCGTCAGCCATACTCCCTTTTAAAACCAAAGGGTAAAACCTGTGAAACTTATGTTTCATTTAATTTGAGATTAGGTGCTTGATTGTTGGGCCGCTATTATGCCTCATTTGCTTCTCTCCATTGGCTGGGGTAGGGAAGCTACGGCAGGACAAAGAGAGGCCCTCCTTCAAATTACTTCTGTTTGGGGTTTCTGTAGCCCCCCTCACGCTGCCTCTTCCCCTTTTCACCATGCATTTCCCTCACTGACTGTCTATCTCCCATTAGTAACTGCCCTGCTTTCTTTCTAATCTGATCAGTCCAATCTGCAGTCTCCAACAAGAGAATGTTATACTCTTGTCTTCTCCTATTTAATTGACCTTCAGCCCAATAGAAGAATAGTTTTGTTTAGAGGAACAAGGTCAATGTGTAGAAGGTCAATGGCTGCTCAGTATCGTGGTCAGATTTGTCCATGTGTAAGGCCCGGATCGAAGCACATTGTTAAACACATTACTACTGATAGGAGTCTCCAGAATTAAGTCAACTGAACACTTAAGTGAGTTTGTAATCCCTCATTTGGTACTTCGAATGATTTCATTTCTATTTAAAAAAAAAAAAGACTCAACTGATAGAAGTCATGAAAATAGCTGTTGTAATGACCAAGAAATCTTAAATAATGCAACGTTGTGGCAATCGCAACGCTATACATATTTCGAGTGGTTGTTCTAATCTGCAGATGATAATTGAGACATTGGAACGAAGAGCAAAAGTCTAGTAAAAGAAAGCTGTTCTAATTAGTCTGAGGGTGTTTGATAGAATGGGGGTCTTGAACGTGAGACTTCACAGAATTCCGTCAAAACCCTGTCAAAATCCTCGTTAAGCAGCGACTAATTTGGGAAATTATGTCAGCTGTGAAGTGAAGAGTGAAAGTGAGAGGGGGTGGGAGAGTGGGTTGAAAGGATTGGTGCTCAGTGGGCTTTGTGGCCAGAGTGTAAGGAAGCCTATCAAGTGAAGAAAATGGCTTTTCCCCTGCTGAACAAGGTCAAGGTTCTGACTCACTTGTGGTTGGAATCTTGGTTGTTTAGTGCTGAGGGCCCTTAGCTTGATCCTTAGCCAACTGGGTTGAAAACCACAGAGAAGGCATCTGGAGTCACTTTAGAGCCAGCAGTGAAGTTTCTGGTGCATGCATCCTTACTGCTTTAGTGTGTGCAATATATAGCTGTAAACTTAATAAGAAGTCTGTTTCCGTCTCCTAAAATGGTCATCCGTATAATTTGATTATTCCAAGTTTGTAATGTGTAAGGGGTGAAATTTTATGTGTTGCAATTGCCAAGTTCCACCACAGTGGTCTGCATAACACTGACTGAATTCTGTCAGCTACTTATTTTTATTTTCAGTGTAAATAATGGTTAAGATTTTATCCGCATAAGGTGCAAAGTTCATAAAAGTCCAAGCCAGTAGTGTAGTTAAACCTTTTTTCAAGGTAACCTTTTTTCATTGGCAAGTTCAATTCCTTTTTGGATTCCTTCCATTGTGTACATGAAGATGCTAATGATGGTGATCCCTTCCGGTGCCAGAGGCCAGTCAGAAGCCACTGCATGACTTTCATCACCTGCCATTCCATTCTCAGTGAGCTGTATCAACAGTACATTCTTTTATAAGATATAAGGTCAAATAAACACAGACCAGGTTCACTTGGCAAAGTGGGGACTCCAGCCAACGAGGTCCAACTCCTGCCAATTTTACTTCCAGTGCCAGTCTTTTGGCAGGCTAGCCAGAAGATTTTACCCTCATCCTCACCTCATACCTCTCCTGCCCTGTAATCTTGCTGGTGCCTGTGGGGAGAGTTTCTGAAAATGGCTTGGCTACTCTCTGAACATCCCCAGAGAGCCTAGACAGACATGAGAGAGCATGTTGCAAGATGTTCACTATTGCCCTGCGGTTTACAGCTCATGTATTCATGTAAGTAATTTGTGAGTTACCTCTCAAATGGGAATAGACTTACACAGGCTGTCATGGACAATAGGGCTTTAGAAGTGATAGACACACCAGAGGTAAAGCGTATAAGGATATACTCTAATATATATATATATATATATATATATATATATATATATATATATATATATATACGTTGTGTAAACATTCCTTTCTCCTTTCAATTCTCTTGCAGTGGGAAGAGGTCAGCGGGTATGATGAGAACATGAACACTATTCGCACCTACCAAGTGTGCAATGTCTTCGATGCTAACCAGAACAACTGGGTTCGCACCAAGTACATCCACCGGCGAGGAGCTCAGCGCATCCACGTGGAGATGAAGTTCTCAGTGCGGGACTGTAGTAGCATCCCCCGGGTTCCAGGTTCCTGCAAGGAGACCTTCAACCTGTACTACTATGAATCGGATGGAGACACGGCCTCTAAAGTGTACCCTCCATGGATGGAGAACCCATGGATCAAGGTGGACACCATTGCTGCTGATGAAAGTTTCTCACAGGTGGACTTGGGCGGACGTGTGATGAAGATCAACACAGAGGTGCGCAGCTTCGGGCCTGTCTCACGTAACGGTTTCTACTTGGCCTTCCAGGATTACGGCGGCTGCATGTCACTCATTGCCGTCCGCGTTTTCTACCGTAAATGCCCACGGGTCATCAGGAATGGCGCCATTTTCCAAGAGACTCTTTCCGGGGCTGAAAGTACTTCCCTGGTAGCAGCAAGGGGAGTGTGCATCCCCAATGCAGAGGAAGTTGATGTACCTATCAAACTCTACTGTAATGGAGATGGGGAGTGGATGGTGCCCATCGGTCGGTGCATGTGTAAGGCTGGCCATGAACCTGTAGACAATGGCACTGTTTGTCGAGGTAAGCTCATTCGTAATCTAATTTCCACTTTACTCTCTGGTCAAACCCTTTTTTTATAATGGGCTTTATAGGATTTTTTTTAATCCGACGTGGAAACAGAATTCTGACTAAGAACTATATTGGAAATGTTTTTTTGAACAATTTAGTTTGTCGTCTTAGTGAGTCTTCTTTCCAATATCTTATATTTAGTATTAAATATTGAATTCATGGGCTTTTGCATGTGATCAACTCGTTACATTGCTTAGGTTTCTTTACTATTCAGGTAACACCTACTATTTATGGATTTTGGTGAGCCTTTCTTTTATGAAGCATGGCGTGTCCAAGATTTTTTTTTTTAAATGCAGCATGTATCACACAGGATGTAGATGGCCTTGTTGCTACACTTTGCTTGCTCCTTCAATCGATCATTCCTGTGCAACCAACAAACCCCAGCCCACCCCCTCCCCATCCCTCACCTGTGATTCAACCACCAACTGTCAGAGCTGTTCCCACGGCAACGCCTGCCTGCAGACGGGCTCCACGCTGGCACAGACGACACAATAAAACGCCCACCTGTGTTACAATCCCCCCTTTTCTATCCACACACACATACACACACACACACACTCATTCTGGATTCAGCTTCTTTCATAAGGCAGGCTGTAATTACAACTCTGGCCAGGCTGAGCGGTGACAGTAGCCGATCATCTCTCTCACTGCCCGGGTGGCGCTCTGCTTTTAAGTGTTCAATGGCAGCTAATGAGGATGGTCTCCGCCCCCCCAGAGAGACGTGCCAATAAAACCTGGGCAAGTTCAAATTGAAAAGCCTACATAATTACACACGTTTGCGTGTTTGTCATTTACTGGGTGCCACCAATTTCAATATCCCTGTGGTCTCCTTAGTACAAAGCATCTTTTGTTCACGACTGGATTTAAAAAAAAAAAAAACGATTGAAATGTTAACGATTAACGGAAGAGTTCATAGATCAATGTGGGTTTCAGTCTTGTTCAGGCTCCTCTGTATTTTCAAAGCCAAGATCTTGGATGCACTGGCACAAAGGAACTGGTCCGAGACCGTCTGAGCAAAGTGGTCTCGGTTCGATTCCAATCCAATACTAGCATGGTTTGTTTGCAGTAAGAAAATGATTCGAACTTGAATCAATCCGACTGCAGGCAGCGAACCAAACATGCTGTGCATTTTGGGTTGTGGGCAGCATTTTTGTGTAGAGCTGACATGCAGTACATAAACTGAACCAAAGGACAGAGCTGTTGCCCTGCTATAGATATTTGGATTTGCATACAGAAAAACAGTGTGAGAGCTGCTTTTCCGCCCTGAGCTACTTTAGAAATCCGTGACTGTGCTTAGAAACAGGTATCATCCCTCAATCGTCCATCAGCTTCGACACCTTTTTGCTACAGCTCTTGATGGAGCCTACCTATTACTTCCTGATGCCTAGAGACTTGCTTTGTCATGTCTTGCTGGATGATTGGTTCTCGTTTGTCTCAAACCCACATAGTGAGTTGCTTGAGGGCGAGAAGGAGGCCAAGTGTTTGCATGTTATATATTACCCGAGTGGTGGCATACAGTAAAAACCGGCCACATGATGTGTTTTATGTTGTCTTCCAGTACATATGAGTTCTATAACTATAAACAATGGAATTTTGCTGGAGAAAAATGAGGAGGAAATGAAATTAAAGCATTAAAAGCGGAAAAGTGCTGCTACTACATTGCTTGTGGTTTTCCCGCATTATGACTGAGCGGGTTTGATCGAAATCTGCCATCAATTCGTTCAGCTATTACTCTTTCTCGCAGGGGAAAGCTGATAGCTCTGTGTGAGACAATGTCAAACGCATAACTGTGGCCGGTGCCTTTTAACTGCCAATAGCCAGGATCGGGGGATGGATTGATTTATGAAAGGGTGCTTTTTCATCGCAGTTGGTAGGAGCGTAATGAATTGATTTGTGAAAGATGTCCACTCAGGGATGAGGCTGTATCGTCTTACAATATTGGATTTATAGGCGGCCGTGAAGCAATCACAAGGTCTCCTGATGAAAGAGATGTCTTGCTGCTCCATTAATAAGACTGCAGATGCTTTGTTCCAACTCCTTTCTGTGACAAAGCATGTAATTATGCATGTATCAATTAATTCCTTGGCAGTGCGCTTGACAAATAATTGCGCCTTGACAAGAACTCTGTCAAAATATTGACAATAGACAAATGTGTTTGGAGTTTTCGAATGCAGCGCCCTTTTCTGTCTGCAAGCGTCTTACCAGATTATGTTTCCTCCCGTAGAGACGATGGAAGGAAATGAGCCGTGCTGATGTCTTTCAGCAGAAATGTCCCTTAAAAAGACCGATCAGATTTCGTTTAGTGCGTGTAGGAGTTTGGGAGACACACAGCGTCTTGTTCTTCAGCCAGTGGCATAGCTTGTATCCGTCAATAAAGCAAACTTTTTGATCCGAGCGCGATAGGCAGAAAGGCAGACCCCTGAACAATCGTTGTGTATTTTTTATTACCGATATCTGATCTCTCAGCTCTGAAACATCTAGGAGTCTAAACTGTGGGAATTGCTAACATTAAGCAGTGGCGCCATAAGTGCAAATGACAGGTTGAATTTACAGTAAGACACACCCACCCAGCAACGTTACAGTTCCTCTTTCAGTGAAAGTAAAGTAATAAACTATAAAAATCAACCGCGGCAAGTTGACACAGACCCAACGCCAAGGATTTCAAGGGTTTGCCTAGGGGCGCCACATCTTGACACGTGACTGGATCTACAACACTAGTTAAGCTTTTCGAACAATGTAGACAAGACGATGTGGCTCCTAAGTACAGACTTCACACAGCATGAAGTGAAACAGGAGCAGATTCCACCACCAACAAACATCACTCATACATTCCTCCGTAATCGGTGGAAGCAGGCAGATCAAAAAAAAACTTTTCATTTATGTGTGTACAACGATGAGACCTGCTGAGCTGCACGCAAAATACAAATAGAGATCAAAGAAAGGAACATTCAAAGTGAAGTCTTAAATACCGCAAAGCTGTAGACCTTAAAGACTAAAAGTAACTCTGTATACAAAGCCAGCCGCATTTTCCCTTCTCATTGCTCCTGTTGACATGCCATTACTTCTGGTTTTGCGGGAGTGATGTCATGTTCATAGTTTAAAGATTAAGGGTTATGGCCTTTCGGTAATCTCTGAGTAATGGCTGTACGCAGGACAGTGGTCTCTAGTTGAAGAATGAGACAGGGAGGGATCCCTTGGCAATAAACCAGTGTGGGAGCATCTCTCCACAGTCCCGCTCTCATACACCTTCCATATGGAAAGGTCTTAAGGGCTGAAGTCAGTACAGAACAGAGTCGTCTACTGAGGATCCCACAGTGACTTTGCGTGTATTGGCTCTAACTGGCTAGCAGTGATCATGGCAAACAATCCCAGAAGCCTCGGCACATGACATGAAACAAAACAAACAGAGCTCCACCAGGCTCAAACCGAAACTTGATGTTCGAAGAAAGTTTTGATGGGGGGAGGCATGGAGGCAGCTGTCCTAGAGAAACAAACGAGCTAAAGAAATGATGGCCTGGTTGCACCAGTTTCACAAGACAGCTGTCATGTCAGGCATAAATAAAGGAAACTCAGAACAGCTGGAATAAAAGCAAACACTGATTTATTTCCCATTGTGGTGTATTTATTTATTTATTTGTATGCATTTGGATTTTTTGTTGTTGTTACATTTACATTTATTCATTTAGCAGACGCGTTTATCCAAAGCGACTTACAAATGAGACACACACACACACCAATGGGAGCAGAGCTGCATGCAAGGTGCTAGCTTGCCATCGGGGGCAACTTAGGGTTCAGTGTCTTGCCCAAGGACACTTCGGCATGGGATCACCCGGGCCGGGATTCGAACCACCAACCCTACGATTAGTGGATTAGTGGACAACCCGCTCTACCGACTGACCCACAGCCACCCTTGTTGTTGTTTTGTTTATTTGTTCCTTTTCACAATTAGTCGTGCATGCATTTGGCTTTTGCTGATTTATATAATGTTTGTCCTTCAGAACACTTTGCATGTTATTACTCTTATTATTAATCATAAAAATAATTAGTAATGCTAAAGCATCCTCCGTGCACATATTTGTTCCAGTTCGCATCTGTTTGAACGGGGGGTGAAACGAATGGTGTGTTTAAAAGCATATTGTGGAAAATAAATAATTGGACCCATCTTCAATAATGGAAAAGTTTATTCTGGTTATAAGTTTATTGCATATCAAATGTAAGACTTTGACGGCCATTTCAGAATTGTGAGCTTGGAACTGTCGAAACGATCTTCCAGGAGAATAAGACATTTTCAGGTTTAAAATGAGTAAATAAATAAAAAAATAATAACGAAGTAGTGTCACGAGCGCACACTACTAGTTTTTTTAGTGGCCTTGACTTCGTGTACATTCGACACCTGCATCCGTGATCATTTCTGTCCTGTCTCCGCCCCGGTATTTTTACTGGACGTTTCTCGCACCTGTGTCATCGCTGTTCTCGGCTGTCTTGGGTTTCACCCCTTATTACGTTTGTTATGTAAACCCTTCATGTATCGATGTACGTCGCGAAGTATTGAGTGTTCTCACCGTACCAAGCGTTCGTTCCCTGTTCCGCTGTTTGGTTCCATAATCTCTGATCCAGTTTCTGGATTCTCGTTACGTGCCTTTGCCTCGCCTGTTTAATGCCCGTTTGTAGATCGCCTGGCGCATTACCTGTTTTTTGACCACGCTATTGTCTCATGATTTGGATTTACCTGCCTGTCTCTCCGTAATAAAAGTTCTTATCTGCACTTGAATCCGTCCTAACCTCCAATACGTTCACTTACTTGACTTAGTACCGTATATTAGTCTTATTTTATAAATTGGCTTAATACTCTTAAAACAATCTAATTAAGACATATGATTTGATCTGGTCTATAGTAAATATATATTTTATTTTTACTGGTTAAGATATCATGTCTGGTCTGAATTCAGGATTTGGTGCTATCTAACACCTAGCAGGTTATCACTGAACATCAGTAGGCATTAGGTCAGAGATCTATCTATCTGTTAGCAGCAGATCATCAGTAAGGAGTGCATGAGATATGGTCTTCTTAGCAGCACTGTCAAGAACCATTTTAAGCACAAGAAACATTGATGTGGTGTAGGTAAAGACCTATGACATCAGACATCCTGACTGCAGTAACTGGTCAAAGGTTACTCCGTGCTCTCAGATGTGTGTAAGCTGTTGTTTGAGTATATGCCAAGCTCTAGTAGCAGAATTTCAAGACTGAGATGGAAGTCCATTGAAGTGAAAGCACTGGTGATTTAGGACTCTAGATAAACAAAAAGAGGTGTTGCTCTCTCTCTCTCTCTCTCTCTCTCTCTCTCTCTCTCTCTCTCTCTCTCGCTCGCTCTCTGTGTCTCGCTCTCTATCTATCTATCTATCTCTCTCTCTCTCTCTCTCTGTCTCTTTTGCTCTCTCTCTCTCTCTCTCTGTCGCTCTCTCTCTCTCTCTGTCTCTTTCGCTCTCTCTCTCTCTCTCGCTCTCTCTCGCTCGCTCTCTCTCTCTCTGTGTCTCGCTCTCTATCTATATCTGTCTCTCTCTATCTGTCTCTCTCTCTCTCTCTCTGTCTCTCTCTCGCTCTCTCTCTCTCTCTCTGTCTCTCTCTCGCTCTCTCTCGCTCGCTCTCTGTGTCTCGCTCTCTATCTATCTATCTATCTCTCTCTCTCTCTCTGTCTCTCTCTCTCTGTCACTCTCTCTCTCGCTCTCACTCTCTCTTACTCTCTCTCTCTCTCTGTCTCTCTCTCTCACTCTCTCTCTCTCTCTCTCTCTCTGTCTCTTTTGCTCTCTCTCTCTCTCTCTCTGTCGCTCTCTCTCTCTCTCTCTCTCTCTGTGTCTCGCTCTCTATCTATATCTGTCTCTCTCTATCTGTCTCTCTCTCTATCTATATCTGTCTCTATCTGTCTATCTCTCTATCTCACTCGCACTCTCTCTTTTTCTGTCTCTCACTATCTGTCTCTCTCTCTATCTGTCTCTCTCTCTCTGTCTCTCTCTCTCTTGCTCTCTCTCTCTCTATTTATATCTGTCTCTCTCTTGCTCTCTGTCTCTCTCTCTCTCTTTTGCTCTCTCTCTCTCTGTCTCTTTCTCTGTTTCAATCTCTCTCTCTCACTCTCTGTCTCTTTCTCTCTCTCTCTGTCTCTCTCTCTCTCTGTCTCGCTCTCTCTATATATATATATCTGTCTCTCTCTCTCTTTTGCTCTCTCTGTCCCTTTCTCTCTCTTTCTCTTTCTCTCTCTCTCTCTTTCTCTCTCTATCTCTCACTCTTTCTCTCTCTCTGTCTCGCTCTCTATCTATATCTGTCTCTCTCTCTCTCCATCTCTCGCTCTTTCTCTTTCTCTCTCTGTCGCTCTCTTTCTCTCTCTCTTGCTCTATGTCTCTTTCTTTCTCTCTCTCACTCTATTTTGCCCTCTCTCTCTTTCTGTCTCTCTCGCTCTCTCTCTCTCGTTCTCTCTTTCTCTCTGTCTCGCTCTCTATATCTCTCTCTCTCTCTCTCTCTTTTGCTCTCTCTGTCCCTTTCTCTCTCTTTCTCTCTCTCTCTCTCTCTCGCTCTCTCTCTCTCTCTTTCTCTCTCTATCTCTCACTCTTTCTCTCTCTCTCTCTGTCTCACTCTCTATCTATATCTGTCTCTCTCTGTCTATCTCTCTTCATCTCTCGCTCTTTCTCTTTCTCTCTGTCGCTCTCCCTTTCTCTCTCTCTCGCTCTCTGTCTCTTTCTCTCTCTCACTCTGTTTTGCTCTCTCTCTCTTTCTGTCTCTCTCTCTGTCTCTCTCTCTCGTTCTCTCTCTCTCTCTTTCTCTGTCTCTTTTGCTCTCTCTCTCTGTCTGTCTCTCTGTCTCTCTCTGTATCTCTCTCTTTCTCTTTCTTTCTCTTTCTCTGTCTCTTTTGCTCTATCTCTTTCTGTCTCTCTCTCTGTCTCTCTCTCTGTCTCTTTCTCTCTCTTTTGCTCTCTTTGTCTCTCTTTCTGTCTCTCTCTTTGTCTCTCTTTTTCTCTCTCTCTGTCTCTCTATTTCTTTCTCTCTCTGTCTCTCTCTTGCTTTCTTTCTTTCTCTCTTTCTCTCTCTCTGTCTCTTTCTGTCTCTTTCTCTCTCTTTTGCTCTCTCTCTTTGTCTCTCTCTCTCTTTCTCTCTTTGTCTCTCTCTCTTTCTCTCTTTGTCTCTCTTCCTGTCTCTCTCTTTGTCTCTCTTTTTCTCTCTCTCTGTCTCTCTCTTTCTTTCTCTCTCTGTCTCTCTCTCTTGCTTTCTTTCTTTCTCTCTTTCTCTTTCTCTGTTTCTCTCTCTCTCTCTTTTTCTCTCTCTTTCTTTCTCTCTCTCTCTCTCTCTCTCTCTCTCTCTCTCTCTCTCTCTCTCTCTCTCTCTCTCCCTTGACTCAAACAACAACTTGATTATGTCTTAAGCTCTATTCAGACAGGATACATTTTACGTTTTGAGACTGGGTAATTCTATTTTTACAGCTGTTTAATTTTAATCCACTTGGCTGTGTTTTTCTCTTATCTCCCCTCGTAAATGTCCAGGCCATTTTTTTTTTTGTTTTTCACTGAACTGAACAGTGGTCTCATCACTGTAGAACTTCGTGTCTCTGCTGCATGCAGATATGGCAGATGAGGTGGATTTTTTTTTTGGCCACTGCTACTTTCTGTATTTAGTGATTTTTCTCAACATATCACCTCATGCAACATGAATTTCCAGGTGTATATGAAAAGAACCCATGTATAATATATAACTCTACAAAGTTTGATTGCAGAGTAATATTGCAATTATATTACCAATTATACCCAGAGCACTAAAAACTGATCATAATAATATCATATTTAAACTATAGTCTAATACACTCATAAACTGCTTAATGTAAAACTCAAAATACATTCATAAACTGAATGTGAACTATCCGTGCACATTTCTGCTGGATTGAATACATACTACTGGTGTTTATTTGTTCCACACGTACATGTGCACATGCTTCAAATATGCAGCTCTGTATGTAACCCAAGCCTTTCTTCTCAGCCTTGCTGCTGCTCACCTGGATTAGAAAGCGCTTAGAGCACGGCCCCTCTGCTGCCATTTTGAGATGGAATGATCCATATGTGAGCGATAGAGCACTTTTATGGTTGAACTTGTAACTGCTCTCCTGTTGCCAGTGCTCGGCTCAGGCCTGCTTGGAGAAGTGGAGAACATTTTAGAAGCGAAATTTAAGCTCACTACAATGAATTGTCCTCCCAAGGGGTCTGGCTTTAGGAGTGTGAGTGCGACTAAGAACACTGAGTACGGTTGATGATGGCAGACATGGTAATTAGGCAGGATGAGGAATCAAATCCACACACACAACTGTTTCTGGCCCTGGGTCCACAAGAGCTATGAGGGTTGTTTGCCTCGCACCTGGGGGGGGGGGGGGGGGGGGGGTTTTTCTCCTTGTCTACAACAGTCTGAACGTTATACTGCTGATAGTGGAGACCCGCTCCCAACTCTACTATGCCACATTTTTCCTGCCGATTCGTGTTTGTCATTTTTTTTTCTCAGCACATTCATCATTCCACTGGAAGCGATAATGGCTGAGCTAGGCGTCTGGGAACGGTCTGACACTCAGCGAGATTGGTGCTTTAACTCATTCCATATGACCCTCCACATTGCCTGTTCTCAAACCTCGAATTCCATGTAAAGGCCTTTCCTCTCGTCTTCAAAACGTGTTATCACCATTCAGTTAGTTTTTTTTGTTTTCTTTTCTTTTCTGATTCCATACTCTAAGATGTTAATCTAGACCCCAGGCAGAAAGAGGGCTGAGGGATAGAGGTGTAAGATGATTGGTGAAATCTCCTCTGGACATTTCCTTTGATGCCTTCAGAAAGTGTACGTTATGGACTCTTTCTCTCCATCATGATATGGGCGAGACGTTGACTCAGACATGCCGCAACTCTTTTGAGTTCTGTTTCACACTTTGGAAGACTGCAGAACCATAAGATGCTTTTTGGGCCTGAGTCAGAGAAGAAGAAGAAGAAACAAAGAAGACAACATGGATGTTTGAACATCCCAAATGTGGGTGGAGGGTCAAAGGGGAATCAGGGTTAAATGGCTGCAATGTGCTTTAGATAACAAATGAATTGCATATCATTGAGTATTATATTACAAGAGCCTTTGAGTTTCTGTTCATTTTCCTCTGTTCAAGCGGCGAGTATCCCGAGAGATATCTTTCATTCCGAGAGTTTGAATAGAGGGACGTCATCTGTGTTATGCGGTCACGCTCCCTCCTGTACGAATCCAGTTGTTCTCACTCTGTTGACCCCTAACCATGTACAGAAGGGTAGACATGGTGTTTGGTTTCCTTCTCCTCTGACATACGATCCCACAAAAGATCATTCATGAGATTTTGTTGCACTATATGGTAAGGCCTTTAATTCACAGGCATGCAC
>JAFFST010054654.1:47689-63924 GCA_022414735.1 Noturus placidus | reverse complement strand
ATATATATATATATATATATATATATATATATATATATATATCTCTTTTCTCCCAGATTCTGAAACTTGTTGGCACTTTTTCCACACCTTTGCATGCATACCTCAAAGGACACTGTTGTTGAAAAGTTGAAAATCTGATGAAAACAGTATTGTAGTAATGTTCAAAGGAGCGTTCACAGAGATCGTTGCTTGCGCTGAGAGACAAGTGTATATCAGCACATCTTTTCTTTTCACAGCTACCCATGTTTTAATGGATTCTAAAAAGAAGTCTTTCACCAAGAGGTCTTGATGTCTTCCTCCCCCTTTATTAAAGATTAAAGAAGAAAGTAGGAGAGGCAGAGAGAACAAGAGCACATGCTCGTGCACATCCCCCCTGCCTTCACCCAGCCCCTCCATCCAGGCAGTTTATCGCTAATAGAGGCTTCACAGATTGAGGGACGTGCTGTCAGCTACTCAAGCACACTTTTACAGGTTCTGTTTTGAGACCGGACTAAAAAGAGGCATTTTACTGAACACATTCAGTGTTCTGTTAGGTTAAGTGTGCTGCTAAAGATTTACAAGTGGAGGACTCACGCAGAAGACAGCGGAAACAATGGAAGACAAATAGATAATCCTGACAGTTCAAGAGAAATACATATTTCCAAGTGGTGCAGGCAGAACACAGAAAGAACAGCGATATGGAACACTGAATCCAAAGTATCACAGTTGTGAGATCATAGGCTCTTCGTGTAATTTACGCAGAAGCGTTCTCTCGTAAATAGATTTGCCCGTTTACACTTTGTGACAACTTTCAAGACTATCTAAGTCCTTCTCATCCGTAAACTTAACTTATTTGGTGATTCTGGCACAAATATTGTCTTAAAAATCTACTAAGCTGAGCTTCTGTGAGTGCTCTGTGAATCTCAAAAGACTTGAAGTGCAGTCCACTCGTACATATATATATATATATAAAGCTCTACTTGGCAAAGTTCTGCGCTGTGCTATCTCCGTTAAACACCCCCAGAGGGATTACTTTGCTCTGTCAGGTTTCTCTATGATCAACGGTCTGTATGAATGTCGAATTGCAGTACACACTTTCCCCCTGACAGGCACCACAGGTACGGAGGACACTGCTAAGACTTTAGCTAATTTCGACGTTTAACGGCTTTACTTACTCTCCCAAAAGTTGGACGAAGAACGTGCCGAGAGAAAGCTCAGTCCTCTGACGTTTGCATTCTTGACCCAACACACTGACGTATCTAAAGTTTGGAACATACATGAACGCTGATAGCACCAAGTTGACGATCAGGAAAATAAAACTAATCTTTCTCTAGCTTGCAAATCTGATCTTTTCAGTTCCTTATACAGTATATTAGGGATGGAACCGGATATGAATACATTATTCAGAATGAACTGATAATGTAGTCTACAGATAACGTGTAGAAATCAATACAGACGCACACTACTGGTTTTCAGGACTGGCATGCCACAGAATGAAAAATAAATCATGTGAACGGGATGTTTTTACTTATAATAAGATAAGATATAGATATCTTACTAAATTCACTTGAAAAATGTCAGTCACTTTGGATTTAAATCCTATTACAGACTGAGATATGGCTATTTGAAGGATTAAACAGATACAAATATCGTCACTGCATTACACACCTACTATGTACAGTATCTCACAAAAGTGAGTACACCCCTGACATTTGTGTAAATATTTGATGATCTCTTTTCATGTACAACACTGAAGAAATGACACTGTGCTACAAAGTAAAGTAGTGAGTGTACAGCTTGTGTAACAGTGTAAATTTACTGTCCCCTCAAAATAACTTAACACACAGACATTAATGTCTAAACCACTGGCAACAAAAGTGAGTACACCCCTAAATGAAAATGTCCAAATTGGGCCCAATTAGTCATTTTTCCTCCCCGGTGTCATGTGACTTGTTAGTGTTACAAGGTCTCAGGTGTGAATGGGGAGCAGGTGTGTTAAATTTGGTGTCATCGCACTCACACTCCCTCATACTGGTCACTGGAAGCTCAACATGGCACATCATGACAAAGAACTCTCTGAGGATCTGAAATAAAGAATTGTTGCTCTACATAAAGATGGCCTCGGCTATAAGAAGATTGCCAAGACCCTGACACTGAGCTGCAGCACGGTGGCCAAGACCATACAGCAGTTTAACAGGACCGGTTCCCCTCAGAACAGGCCTAGCCATGGACCACCAAAGAAGTTGAGTGCACGTACTCAGCGTCATATCCAGAGGTTGTGTTTGGGAAATAGACGTATGAGTGCTGCCAGCATTGCTGCAGAGGTTGAAGGGGTGGGGGGGTCAGACTGTCAGTGCTCAGACCAAACGCCACACACTGCATCAAATTGGTCTGCATGGCTGTCGTCCCAGAAGGAAGTCTGATGAGACCAAGATAAACTTCTTTGGTTCAGATGGTGTCAAGCGTGTGTGGTGGCAACCAGGTGAGGAGTACAAATACAAGTGTGTCTTGCCTACAGTCAAGCATGGTGGTGGGAGTGTCATGGTCTGGGGCTGCATGGGTGCTGCCAGCACTGGGGAGCTATATTTCATTGAGGGAAACATGAATGCCAACATGTACTGTGACCTACTGAAGCAGAGCATGAACAGTATGCAGTATTCCAGCATGGTAACGACCCCAAACACACCCCCAAGACCACCACTGCCTTGCTAAAGAAGCTGAGGGTGAAGGTGATGGACTGGCCAAGCACCTCTCCAGACCTAAACCCTATTGAGCATCTGTGGGGCATCCTCAAACGGAAGATGGAGGAGCACAAGGTCTCTAACATCCACCAGCTCCGTGATGTCATCATGGAGGAGTGGAAGAGGACTCCAGTGGAACCTGTGAAGCTCTGGTGAACTCCATGCCCAAGAGGGTTAAGGCAGTGCTGGAAAATAATGGTGTCCAAACAAAATATTGACACTTTGGGCCCAATTTGGTCATTTTCACTTAGGGGTGTACTCACTGTGTATTGGACACTACAATTGTTTGAAAGGGAAATGTAGACAGTAGTAAAGATGCAAAACATATTGACACAAGACATCGCTAAGCAAAAATAATCTATTATCAATGAGCTGCTTTAGAGCCTTAGACTTTATCAAATCCCAGCAAGCTGGGTTTTATTACCCCAATGCAAGCATGTTAGTTTTGTTTAGGAAACAAAAAAAAAAAAGGTTCATCTATCGGATACAGTGACTTACTCACCTACAGCCTGACTTTAACTGGATAGATCTGTAGTTAAAATTAATCTACCCTGGACATTAATTCAGTGTTGCTAATGTAAATATGCAGGGACTGATACTGGCCACAGTTCACTCCAATTTCCATATGCTCTCTTGCCAAGTTCAACATTGTGTGCTTGCTGTGTTCATCCTATCCTGAAAAATGATTTGTCATTCATTTGTTCTACGTTTTATCTGGCACATGTGTAGAGTGGCCTCTTGAAGATCACTTGTCTTAGTCAGTTGTTTCACGAACACCCCTTTATATCATTACTTTCTCATATATGTGCAATCCCTGTTACCCCTTTAAGTCAACAATGACTGTGTACATTCTTCGTCTTATTTCTTTTGCCTCATATATTCATCCATGGTTTATGTAATTGTGTGTAATTCAAACTGTCATTTAGTTTGTGTGCATGTGAAGTTGGATATTCTGATGTAGACAATACATCTATTATAAATAAGTTAACAGCTTATAGTTGTTAATATTTAGTCGATGCTTCATTTTCACGTCACATGTATGAGATGAAACCGTGATAATGGTTGGTTCAAGAGATAGTAGTCTTTGTGTAGGTGCATTGATGAAATACCCGTGCATGTGGTTTATCCAGCTTTACTCCTGAGGACGTTCTTCTCATAACCGGTTCTGTGAGTAATGAATAGCCTTATGGTCCTCGATAAACAAGCACTAAATAGCACTTAGTGCTTTCCTGAAGTCGTCTCCCGAGGAATGCAGCAGAAATGTGTATGCAAATCAAAGTACCACGTATTTATTTATTTTTTTAAACTGGATATTCATTCCACGTCTGTATAAAATCTGTCGTTGAGCTATGCTGCATTTGATCATGTCTCACTAGTGCACTAGTCACATTCAATATAGCTCATGATTCCTCAGACAGTCTCCGGACATCCGGGTCACGATGGATGACCTTATGATTCAGTCACAATTTTCAGTCCTAATATAGTTCATATGTGAAGTGGCTTTGACTGAGATCATTTGATTTCTTGGTGTATGACTGTGTAGATGTTGGATACTCTGTAGTGTTCCCACGAACTGGAACATTCCACAACTAATATGATAATGCAGAGTTTCGAACGGTGGAATAAAATGGAGTGGTAACTGAGGCCTGGATTGTCAGCCACATGCATTAGTCTCACTGTAGAGAGGACATACTTGGACAGTGGAAGTACATCAATGTCTTATCCATTTTCAAACTCTTATAACACATTTCCCACATAAGACCATCAAAAGAGCCTTACTGCCAAGTCATTCTGGATGGTTGGATCGGACCCTATTGGGAGTTCTATGTTGATATGTGCCAATCCACTTGTGGTGTCTGCTGCATTTGGCCATTGGTCTTATGGCTTGGTTTTCCCACTATCAAATTCAATATGTTATGTATAGTAGGTTGTTCGCCCAACTTCCTGTTAGGTATTGAGATTTTTAATGATTTGTTGATGACTAAAGGATTTGCAGTGAACCAGGCACTCACTAATACGCAAGCATGTTGATTCTGACCTAGTCATTGATGCACTAATGCTGGATGGCATTTAGGTTACTATAAGTGTAATTTAGAAGCTGCAACTGGTGCTAGGAGACACTGTTTGGGAGAGAGCCGAGACAAGTTTGTTCCAGTGTGGTTAGACCAAGGCTGTCAGCATGGCCACGGTATTTGGGAGGTTTCTTCTGCGAACCAGCAACCCGGGGAGGCGCCTGTTACTTTCTACATGTCGAGGTGGCTCTTTTTCCCCGTTCTGTTCCGTGCCAGAAGACTCTGTGTGGCGGCACCACAGAGACGATACCAGGCTCGTTCCTTTCTGAAGTGCACAGAAGGGAAAAACAGCTGGAATGGATTAAGCCCCGTTAATAAAGACGTTGTGTTGGTTCTCTTTCTCCATATGGCATTTTCCAAGCCTGGAATGAAAATAACTTTGATAAGAAGGCTTTTTGGTGAAACCAAAAGCCAGAGGAAAGAGAACACAGAGGAGTGGTAACAAGGATTCTGTTATTAGAGACATGCCTATATCGCCGCATTATGTCATGGATATTTTTTTTCTTATTCTGCTTTTAGTATTTCAGTGCTTTATTTTCAAGATCCCTGAAATTCTTGGCATCCGTTTTTATGCTTGTGTCAATCATTCGCCATACTGATTTCTTTCTCAGTACTCGGTATTGCCCAACTTCAACTGCTCGTCACAAAAGACCATGCTTTGTGCTGCTGTCCAGTCTAATGGAGCTGTTTGATGAATGGCTTTGCAACATCCAGGATAACCATTAGCATTATTGACCACCTCCTGGTAATCAAAGAGCCTTGCTGTGTGTCCACCATTCAGGTTTTGTTTAGACGTGCTGGAGTTACGTGTCATGTTTTAATCTGCAGCTCTGAAAAGCGGCCGTATAGAAGCATGCATGCTGGTGATCTGGTGATTAATGGTATATAATTTGTAACAGTACTCTAGACAGCCGTGATGAGCAGAATTTGTGGAAAGTGGATTTTCTATTCTTAGTGCAACCAAGACATTTGGGATGTCGTCTGCATCAAAACATAAGGAGAAGTTGACTCCCACATGCACAAGGCCATGATGATGTTAAGACCATCCCAATTTAACAGTTCCTCCACATGAACCTGTTACCATAAGTAGCATTGTATGGATTTAATTCTTCTTAATACCCGTGCAAGGTTCTCTTGAACCTTCTTAATAGCTTCTTAATTACATGATTTCACATAATGACCTAATTTGCCCCCAGACCGCATAGGCTCGATCACTGAGCTTAGGTGGATCATTCTGTTTTATTACAGGGGAGGAGTAAGACTCTTAGCGAATCATTACCCATACCATCGTTATGTGGTAATGATTGTTTATATAAAACGACAGTAATCCTTCTAATAAATGTGTCATGGCATATGATCGGCATGGTGCTTCTGTTTTTGTAGATCCTCTTCACAGCACATCTTCATTAAGAGGCCACTATCAATGCTTCATGCAGTCACATGACATGTAGCCATTAGAATAACATGTCTGTTAGACTTACAGCAAGGAGGCATGATAATGTGTGACCTATGTGTGCATGTGGAAACGGATCAAATGGTTCCATCAGAACACTTTACAGCAGTCCATTTGGCTCAGCAGATGCTCCAGTGCCTGAAGATTGAAATGCACTTGCACAGAGCCACAGTGCAGCAAACATGCTGAATTTTCTTGGCTCTGGCTATAGACACCTTCCATAACCATTACCATTGGCTTCAAATCATAGGCACAATTGTAGTTGTTTTGTTTTGGTTGGTTTAGCTACAAAAGTCGACGAACTTCAAAGCCAAGCCTATGAAAGCAGCAGCAGGACACAAGCCCGGGCACATCAGAAGCCTCGACAAGGGATGCAAACAGATATTGACACAGTTTGTATGAGTGGCTCAGTGAAAAGTTTGCCGAGAGTTGTTTGACATGTGTGGAAAAGTCTGTTGGGGAAATAGTGGGGAGCAAGCAACATCATCTTAATAAAGTACTAGGGGAAGACTTTTTCTCAGTCGTCCCGAATACTTCACAATGTCACTTGTTAATGCTTTCTTATCCCAATTGTTGTTTTTTTCGCCATCTGTTCCGGTCCATCTCTTTCCCCTGTTAGGATGAAACTTCCGTCTACCTACGCTCTATCCCTAATCTCCGGCAGGGCTTTCAGCACTGGCCACAATCGAGCCATTGTGGGAGGCCCCCACTTGTCAGTCAACGCCCTCGTTTTGTTGATATGGGGCGTGTGCTGAAAGCAGGCTCAGCTTCATGCAAAGCTGAAGTGCTGGCTAATTGAGCTTGTCTGGCCATAACCTGTAACTTGCTGATAAGAAGGTATTTGACTGCTGGGAAGGCATAGGTTACCCTAGCCTACTGAAGCTGACGCTTGATTAGTCTGTGAAGCTAAAAATATCTTATGACTGTGATACTCAATGTTTTAATTTGCTTTGGTTCAATACAATATTCAAGCTCAAGAAGCTACATTGATCAGGCTCAATGTGAATGTTGTTACAGTACATCATATGTAGTACTGTGTTTATGCTCGAGTTTTTACGAGGCAAGGATGGAAGCCATGCTTGGACATGGATCAACCATGTTATCTCTATAACTGGGATGAATCAATCCTCCTCATATTAAATTTTCATCCCACTAGTAGACTGGCTGATGCAATCTCCCGAAAGCCTCCATAAAAATCTATGAATGTCCCTATTTGTAAGATGATGCTCTTTAAATTTCCTTTGTTTTAATCTCAGTCTAGAGAGAGAGGGTTGTTAGCATTGTCCCCTTGCAGATCCCCTGTCACACAACAGGAAAAAAGAGAGATCTCAGCTACAGTGTGCAACTGTCTGCCGGCTCCTGCCAGACCCACTGGACTAATCCTGCTAGCTCCGGGAACCTTAGACTAATCCAGCAAGTCTCTCAGTCTCAGACGCTTTCTCAGCTAAACTGCCAAACGTTCCATTACACTTCATTTAGATTAAGTGGCCTTTTGCAGTCACAAAAGAGGATTTTAAAAGCAAATCAGCATTGTGCCAGCCTATGTGTCTATGTTACTTGGCAACCCTTCAGTATTTACCCAGCTGCTCTTCTCAGTATGACTTTTCAAAGGCGGAAAAGGAATAAACGCCTATAAAAGTCATATATGCTCAACCGGCTGAGCAGAGAGAGTCAGAGACTTTACAAGTGCCCCGCTGACAAACAACTGCCATCAGTTTACATTACAATAATAAACTGTCTTCACCTCCATGGCTGGTGCAATGAGAAGGCAGGATTGACCTGTGTGAATATGATCACTGAGCTATGGAATGCATGGTTCAAGCCTCAGGGGAAATCAGTAATGCATCTGTTTGTTTTGGTGACTGAGGCTTTGCTTCATAGTGGTCGACAGCCAGGATCGACTGCTAGCTCCTCAGGTGTCCTTGGCTGCCATTGCTATGGTAACGTGTTCTTAGATGGATGTGTAGTGTCTTTAAGGTGGCTTTCATGCCTTGCTAGCAATTTTAAGTGGGGGAGGGATGTTTGGCTTTCTCTAATGTGGCACATCTACAGATATGAATGTTTTACACTGATTGTTTCTTTATCCTGTAGTGTAGCGTGGTGGCATGATGGATAGGAATGATGGTTTTATTGTTAATCTCGGGGACGGATGGTGTGGAAAATAATCGTACAAAAATGTTATTGTAGGTGCCGTTCTTTAAGGCTTGGACGTGATCTATCTATTTAAAATGTTACAAGATTTTCAATTTCGGTTAAAAAAAAAGAAACATCAGAAGCATTACATATTTACACGCACGCACACACACACACACACACACACACATATACAGTGGGGGAAATAAGTGTTGAACAACATGTTTTTCAGTAAATATATTTCCAATGAGGTTATTCACATGAAATTTTCACCAGACTTTGGTATTAACTCAAGAAATCCAGAAGTGTAAAGAATTCACAACATTAAAGTTCATAAATAAAGTTATGTGTAATAAAGAGGAATGACACGGGAAAAAAGTATTGAACACACTAACTGAAATGTATTTAATATTTAGTGGAGAAGTCTTTGTTTGTAATGACGCTTCAAGACACTTCCTGTATGAAGAGATGAATGGGTGTGATTTTGATCCATTCTTCTAAACATATCGTCTTTAAATCTTGTTCAGTTGGATTCGAGTCAGGTGATTGACTTGGCCATTCTAACACCTTGATTTATTTTCTCTGAATTGAGAGTTTCCTTTGCTGTATGCTGTGGATTGTTGTCCCGCAGGAAGCTCCACCCACGTCTCATCTTCATCATCCTGGTGGATGGCAGCAGATTCTTCTCAAGAATCTCCCGGTAAAGGGCTCCATTCATCGTTCATTCAAGTACAATGCCTTGCGAAAGTATTCGGCCCCCTTGAACTGTTCGACCTTTTGCCACGTTTCAGGCCTCAAATATAAAGATATAAAACTGTAATTTTTTGTGAAGAATCAACAACAGATGGGACACAATCATGAAGTGGAACGAAATTTATTGGATATTTCAAACTTTTTCAACAAATAAAAATCTGAAAAATTGGGCGTGCAAAATTATTCAGCCCCCTTAAGTTAATACTTTGTAGCACCACCTTTTGCTGTGATTACAGCTGTAAGTCGCTTGGGGTATGTCTCTATCAGATTTGCACATCGAGAGACTGAAATTTTTGCCCATTCCTCCTTGCAAAACAGCTCGAGCTCAGTGAGGTTGGATGGAGAGCGTTTATGAACAGCAGTTTTCAGTTCTTTCCACAGATTCTCGATTGGATTCAGTCAGTGCCAGTACCATGTGATGAAAAACACCCCCACATGATGCTTCACCTCCAAACTTCACTGTTGGTGTAGTGTTTTTAGGGTGACGTGTAGTGCCATTTCTTCTCCAAACATGGTGTGTAGTATGACAGACAAAACTTCTGCTCTCGTCTGACCAGACTACACTCTCCCAGTATTTCATAGACTTGTCCAAATAAGTTGTAGCAAACTTTAAACGAGCTTCGACATGCCTTTTTAGTAATGGAGTCTTGTGGTGTGAGCGTGAACAGTGGAGTGTATTGCCTATTGTTTTCTCTGTGACGATGGCACCTGTTGCCTCCAAGTGTTTCTGGAGCTCTTTCTGAGTGGTCCTTGGCTCCTGGGCTACTCTTCTGACTATTCTTCTGACTTGCTGGTCAGAAATCTTGTGAGGAGCTCCTGTGTGTGGCCGGTTGATGACAGAGTGATGTTGCTTCCACTTGTGGATAATGACTCCAATGGTATTTACTGGAAGATTCAGAAGTTTTGAAATACATCTGTATCTGATTCCATCAATATGTTTCAGCACAATAAGGTTGTGAAGGTCTTGGGAGAGCTCTTTGCTTTTACCCACCATGAGATGTTTCTTGTGCAACACCTTGGTAACGAAAAGCCTTTTTATAGACCATCACTTTATTAACCCAACTGATATTAATCTGCACAGATTGGGGGTGTAATTACTTACGGATTTCAGCTGGTTCCTTGCCTTACCTTGTCTTGGATAACTGCTTTTTTCTAGCGTGTTCAATATTTTTTTCCCCCGTTTCATTCTACTTTATTACACATAACTTTATTTCTGGACTTTAATGTTGTGAATACTTTATATTTCCAGATTTCTTGAGTTAATACTGATGTCTGGTGAAAATCATGTGAATAACCTCATTGGAAATAAATCTACTGAATTTTTTTTTTAATGCGTCCAATACATATTTCCACCACTGTGTGTGTGTGTGTGTGTGTGTGTGTGTGTGTGTGTGTGTGTGTGTGTGTGTGTGTGTGTAATAAATTATGACAAACTGACAAACTATCCAATCCTCCAGATGTTGGCACTAAAACTACCTAATATAACCATCTCTGCTATCTTGTAATATTTACAAGTGTGTTTAATGAGTTCGTTAATTACAGTTACATTTATATAGCATAAAATCTTATATCTGTCTGTGTTTTTAACGTTATACACACCCAAGTGTCATTTGAGCACCTCTCAAGCAGGTTTACTGACTGTCCCACAGTTGCGATCTGTAGGGGACAGGGCTTTCTCGTCCAGACTCTGGACTGCACTCCCTGCTCATATTAGAGATGCACAGAATTTGAGCATAGGGCGCACGGTGGCTTAGTGGTTCGCCTCACACCTCCAGGGTCCGGGGTTCGAGTCCCGCCAGGGCCATGTGTGTGTGGAGTTTGTATGTTCTCCCCGTGTGTCGGGGGTTTCCTCCGGGTACTCCAGTTTCCTCCCCCAGTCCAAAGACATGCATGGTAGACTGATTGGCGTGTCTAAATAGTGTCCGTAGCGTATGAATGTGAGTGTGTATGTGATTGTGCCCTGCGATGGACTGGCACCCTGTCCAGGGTGTACCCTGCCCTGTGCCCGATGCTTCCTGGGATAGGCTCCAGGCTCCCCGTGACCCTGACAAGGAGTAAGCGGTTGAAGATGGATGGATGGATGGATGGAGAATTTGAGCATTTTTAAGTTAGCATTTTCTTTAACCATTTTGTATTCAAGTTTGTTTTTTTGTTTTTGTATGTTTTGTGTTTTTATCCGGGGAATTTTTTCTTATTGTGTAAAGTGCCTTGAGAAGTTTCTTTAAAGGCACTATATAAACATAGTTGTTTATTATTATTATTATTATTATTATTATTATTATTATTATTATTATTATTATTATAGCGCTTTTCTAGACACTCAAAACACTTTAGAGAGTGAAAAATGAAATCATACAGTGTTCTCATTGGTTAGTAATTGTAGTAATGTACTAGTTGTAAAATAATCCTTTAACAAAGCAAGTTAGTGTACACTGGAGAATAGTCTCACAATTAGCTAGCTTAATGTTAGAGGATATCAAAAAACAAGACTATACATCTAGCTAGAAAGAAATGTAATCACTGTATGTGATCTATCTATATAAATAGCGAACATAAAGTAGAGGAGAGTCATTCACTCAGTTAGCAGACATTTGAGCCATCTGCAGTCACTTTCATTGTGTGTTTGAAAGACTTGGGGTGGGAAACTTAAAATAGGTAGGATGAAAAATCTAAATATTCTGTCATTCTGTTTTATACTTATAGTATGTTTTATCATACCATCTCATCCTTAGCATTTAATAAGCCTATGCAGCACACAGTGCAGACAGCATACTGTCCCAGTGACCATGGTCATATTCGGTGTTTTATTTTCCTATACTCTGTGCTCAGCATGAGATTAGTTATGGGGTTGTTAAATAATGGCTATGAGATGCTTGGGATTAAGTGCATTAAATCACTGAGCTTGTGTCTTATGAAAACACTTCATACCAAAGAAGTGCAAAAAGAAGTGCGAATGCTTATGTCTTTGGAGGGAAATCATGCAGATACAGTCTGATGTGAACATATTTGAACGCCAACCATTATTAGCTCTGAGTGTGTGGTCCAAAAAAGAGAATAAAACAACTTAGTTACACTTTGGGGAGCAATTGCCTTGACCTAAAAAAAAAAAAAAAAAAGATGGGTTACACCCTTTTTAAAATAAAAATAAAACTTGATTTTTAGTGTCGGTTACAATTATGTCTAAACATTTACACATTTTAAAAATAAATAAATAAATAAAAAGATTAACCCTACAGTAAATTCACCCTTAAGTCAGGTCTCGCCTCAGCAAATCCATAACAAACAAATCCCTCATTGCTAAGGTGGTATTGTTCCCTCGGACTGGCCAAACAAATGCAGACGAGGCGAGGAGCAGCAGTCCAGTGTGATGTTGCCATAGAAACAGAGAGGCCTTGCTCATCACCCGTGTGTCCCGGGCCCCAGCCCCCTTCTTCAATGCAAGCAGGGCCGCTTAATTTCCCTGACCCCTGGGGTCTGCTTTTAACAGGCTCCATTGATTGGGACAAATGGGAGAGCGCCAAGCTGCTCGCAGCTCCTCTGTAACAAGGTTAAGCAGACTGGAGCTACAGAGAAGACATTTGGAAGAGCCGGACAAAAGTGCAGAGTTTTTTTTTGTTTTGTTTTTCCTGAGCCGAAACAAATCATTGACATATTTAAAGGCTAATTAAATGATGTGTCAAGCTCATCCTGTATTCATTCTGGGGCGCAACCTCACTTTGGATCGATGATTGGTGCCTGTAATGTATTCCTAAATGTCTGCCATTAAACCTTTGGAACGAATCGCCTGTGAACAATGCGCTCCCTGCCTCGGTGCAGGTGTAGGCGCCTGAGGGAAGCATGCTATAAATGTCCAATATCGACCGTTTTCTTTGACATGGTTTTTGAATCAAACCTCAAACTGAGTCTTGAGTTTGGGTTCATGCCAGCCCAGCTTGTTCTGACCTGCGTTTTTAGGGATCGGTTGGGTCATCTGAAATATTCAATCGCAACACATTGTGATGAAGTATCTACGGTGAAATCAGAACTAGGGTTTCGACACTGAAGTTCACAGCCCACAAGGCAAAATGATATTTATCCCAGGAAGACTGCAGAGCGCATACCTTAGTGCAGTTGGTCCATGGATGAGAAGTAAGCTCTACAAAAAGAAAGTCCCTAGGGTGAGAACCATGCCAAAATCATCCATATTTCCTTAACATAGAAATGTAACACTGTAGTGGATAATTAAACTATAAACCAACCAGCAAATATGATAACAAAAAAAAAAAAAGAAAATGGATATTATTCACATGTTGCAATCAAAAGGTCAAGCAGAATTTTAAGTAGACTGTTGCTGCACGTGTGTGTGTGTGTGTGTGTGTGTGTGTGTGTGTGTGTGTGTGTGTGTCCACACCCACTTTGGAGGCACTATGCAGCTGTTGCTTTTTCAGATGGAATAGATAATAGCAGTCTGACTCCCTGAAGGCTCATTAAAGACGTTTGGTCAGTACTGATATGATATAATCTTGCACAAATATACTCCAACTTGAACTCAAGCATTCCATTTTTCTTCCCTGTACATGTCTGATGATGTTTATTGTGTGCATCCTTGTCTCAAAATTTTCTGGACGGGGAGGGTGTGCGCAAGGCTGGTGACAAGATGGGGCACCAGCTGCTCCCTACACTTTCATTCTGCCCCTCTGCCCCTCCCTCGTCCTCTCCTGCTGCTTAGCCTGACGGGAAACACACAAGTCCTTTATGCTACCTGTCTATCACCCATCTCACCACCTTGTCTTGCCACTGTCACTGGCCGCCGCAATAGGACGGCTCCGTGAGTCTGCCCAAAGCGACACTCGCTCTTTTTCTCTATTCTTTTGTTGCGTAATCTATTTGCGTGACAGACTACTGTTCTTTTAGTGCGAATTATTTGCAGCATTTAGCAAAAGTGGAAAACATAGCATGTGTTTATTTATTCAAAAATCCCACTCAAGGCACCATGCCTCTGGAACAAAAAGTGATAGTCAGTTGTATTCTAGAGCGCGAGAATGGAAGACAAAGCCAAATCCAAACCGTTTATTTGTTCTTGGTTTTCTTCTGTAAACGACCATTTTTGTTTGCCCTAAGATTGCTTCCTTACACTCATTTCTACCTCCCCCTTTCACCATCCATTCGTATGCTGAGGCTGTTCTAAACACACCTTGGTTTCTAAAGCGCAGCTTCCCCCCTCCTTTTTTTACTCCTCTTCACTGATGCAGTTTGTGCCTTTGACCAGTGGGATGCATGCACAACAAGGGAGGGATGTGCACCGCAATGTCTGCTGTTGCCCTGGTAACTACCCGTCCTTGAGCAAAGGGCACATTCAGACTTTTGGGGCCAAGGTTCTGACAGGCGCAGTCAAAACCCATAAAAGCTGGCAATGCATCAATCCAGGCACGAGCCACATAGACGCTCAAACCACTTAGCGCCAAAGGTTCATCCACATCCTAATAAGGAGCTCGGTCCTTTTGTGTCTGCAAGGTCTACACCAATGTTTTATACATAGAATTATCTTTGGACAATGACGAGCGCTGACTATACAATTAGCAGATGCGTGTTTCCCATGCTTAACCCAATACCCCTAGCTTCTTTATTTATTTTTTTTAACTGACAAAAAGGTGGAGTATCATAACATCACGTGAGCCGACAGATCCCCAGTTTTCCTCTCCTTCCTCATGAAGCAAGCCACCTGAGAGTAGAAGGGGGAAGAAAGAGCCCACTCTTGTCGCTTAATACTAATGTGACCAATACTGCTCAAAGGTACATTGACAGGATGTATAACCTACACTACCTGTTCTTGTAAACCTTAAAAAAATATCATCTCTTATTAGTGCACCTGTATGTATGCCTTCTGAGGTCCGTGCATGTGGTTATCTGACCACCGTCTTTCACCCAGGAATTCCTGCTCCCTAGAACATGTCCATTGATCTCTATCTGAAAAGGAAATTAAGGACCTTACAGAGGCCGGGATACTCGATCGGACAGCCTTCTTTGACTGACAGTGCATCTTTAATGGAGATAAATGCACATGCAGGTCTTTACACTGTGTCATCCATCTGCAACCTGCTCCATCAAGGTAAAGAAGGAATGGAGGGATGGATAGAAATAGGAATCCACTTCCAATCAAATATCCATCCCACATCCCTGTGAGCTATCAGTCAAGTGATTTGCGTCTGTATGTATTCAGCTGTCTCCTCTGATTGCTGTCGTTTTACCAGCCTGTATTTATGCACTCTCGTCCTGTATGGGAAGGGAAATTGTTCCGCAGTGAAAATTCCACACATTATTGGTACAGCGTCAGGAAAAAAAAAAAACAACTTTGCTACCATTTTTTTTCTTCTTCAAATTCAAGTCTTAACACGTGGCTTTGATGAAAGGTGCTTCAATAAGACATGTCTTTTCTATTCGATTTTCTCCTTTTTGCATTTTACTCTCCATCTGCCATAGCTATATTAGTTCTTGAGATCAGCTAGCATAATTTATATGCTACTCCACAGATGACATTCATATCGAAGCGTAATAGTAGTTGTTAATAGGATAATAGTAATTACTAAAGCCAAGAGACACTTATGCATCATTCATGTGCTTATCTGCATACCATTTCTGCATCTGGAAGACCAAAGGCTCTATCCCCTAAAGCAGGGGTTCTCAGAATTTAGCATCCAGGGACCTCTTTAACCGTAATATGTTTTTTTTTGTTTGTTTTGTTTTGTTTTTTTAACATAATCCAACAACTCATATTAGGCTCATTATTTAAATGTGTACAAATAAAATTTGGATTTTTTATTGGGGCCATAGCCCGTTTTATTCCTGAAATGTTCTACCAACAGAACACATTAGATCCAAGATAACATTGTTTATAGACCTATATGTTTGTGAATTATTGGGGGGGTTTAAATGCATTTCATTCAAGTGGCCAGACAGACAGGCTAATAAATATAATAACTCAATGATAAATATAATAGCTTTATGATTTGCACTACTGTCAAATCATAAAGCTATTATTGGGCGGCTGTGGCTCAGTTGGTAGAGCGGGTTGTCCACTAATCCACTAATCGTAGGGTTGGTGGTTCGATTCCCGGCCCGGGTGAT
>JAFFST010054654.1:22107-36341 GCA_022414735.1 Noturus placidus | reverse complement strand
GCATATCACTGGATGATTGTGTTTAAAGCTTGTATAGCCTTAGGAACAGAACTCCTAGCATAGCTGGCCTTTCTGCACATGTGCAGTCTATACCTGAGGCCAGAAGGAAGGGGGATGAAATGCTGAAAAAGTGGGAGGTCTGGATCATTGAAATTTTGACGAGCCTTCCAGAGCGTATATGAAATGACACAGTCCGATAAATTAAGGGTAGGAATACCAATCACTTTTCTAGCTAAATTATTTATCATTAAGAGTTTATTCTTATTAATGTGGTTAATTTGTACCCCAGGGACTGTATCAGCTACATAATCTAAAGTTAATAATAAACAGATCAAATATGTTCTTTAACAAATAAACACGCATGATCATTAATGTGGTGACATTTTCTGAAAGTATAGGTGATATATGTTTTTTTATTTTTTTAACATTTATGGAAGGAGTCTCCAGTGTTAGCGCTCTGTAACTTTTAGTAAGTTTTCCCCACAGCAAAGTCAGGACAGAGGCGTTTACACTTTGTGGTTTCTTGGGAACATGACACACTGCATTTCACTATAAGGCGCACCTAAAAGCCTTAAATTTTTTCAAAAATCGGCCGTGCGCCTAATAATCTGGTGCGCCTTCTGTGTGGACTGAGTTCCAAAATCTGTACAAATGTTGTGCGATTTTGGTTGGCGTAACAACCGTATGTGCCTTATAGCACGGTGCGCCTTATGTATTGGTCAAGTACAGAAATAGACCCCGTAATTGAGACTGCGCCTTATAGTGCGGAAAATACGGTAGATAGATTTAAACATTCTACTCGTTGGCAAATTGCTGTTGTATAAGAGTCTTGAAACACTTCAGGATGTGCTGTTATTGGAAAATAATCAACTTCAGTGAGGTTGATTTATGGATTATTGTTATATAACGGCACATCCTGTCATGTTTTGTTCTGTAATCAGTGGTTTGCTTGTCCCTAAGCTACAGATGACAAAACATTTCCATTTCCAAGTCACACTTCTCTAAGAAAGTCTTCCACTTGAATTTCAGCAGACTCTTAAATGAACATTTGTTAAAAATTAAACAGTTGCTTTAGCGTCATCATGCGACTCTTTTACACATCCGCTGCATTTTAGCAAACCATACAGCGACCTGTTTGGATAGAAGCATCTGGAAGTAAATAGTGACATGTACAAAGCCTGTGCGGTTTGTCTCCCCTCAGGACATCGCGGATGCGCTTAAGCACGGCCCCGCTATGTTTATTTTCTCAGCTCAGGCTCTGATTGTTGTTCCATTGTCTTTTTAATACAAGAGTACATTAGTACTGATTGGGGCAGGAGCAGGATAGCATTTTACATCACTCTTGCATACTTTCTGACTTCACGTCCATGTGCATTTCCACTTTAATCTCTCGGTGTGTTTTATTTTCTCCGGATGTACAACCACCCTGTTTTTCTTCTTCTGCCATAGAGCTGCTTCTCATTACCATGGGTGCAGTTTCACTAGCTCGAAGTCCCAGTCCACTCCTTCAGCAGTCCGAGCTTCATTTAGGAATTCCGTCGACACTGAACGCAAAGAGCCTCGTATTTCACTTCATCCACCATTTATATTGGCCATAAATCATAAGAGAAGGAAAACATGTCACGAATAATGGGAGGTGAAGTGCCTTATTGCTGTGGTGGTGTATATTTTCCTCCAGACTATTTCCCCATCCTCAAACATTTATTAACGCCTCATCCGGAATCAAATTCTAGTGTTGAATATTTAACCATGCTTTTAAATATAGTTTTGCCTGAGCGTAGTATGCAGGCACATTGTGTGTCAGTGTGTTTGGTGAGAAATAAAGACCATGTGGAATGTAAGGGAGCTGTCAGGCTGGGATTCCTGCTGGAGGCTTGTGAGAACTTGGATGTGGGAAAGCCTGAGTATGTTTATATTCTTTAGACAGCGAGAGAGTATGTTCTGTATATGCAAGCGTGTGCGTCTGTGTGGTGGTTTTGCCAACACCTTTTCTCTTGTGGCTGATGGAGGCGATGAAGTGGGATAGAGAGCGACAGTTTGAGCGAGAGCAGGTGAAAGAGAGCATGGGATAGAGGGAGTCTTTCTGTCTGACCTGATTTCGTGAAATACCAGGAGCCCCAGAAGGGCTGCAAGGCTCCGGTTAACCCCTGCCCTCCATAATTGAGCCCAAAGAACGTGATGTCAGCAAGTCGGCAGATGCGGCCGTACTGACTTTTAAGACGTTTAGCTGTTAGGCCGAGCCTTGACTGGGGGGGCAGTTGCTCCAAATAACCTCCTCGGTCTGTAGCCATGAATTCCAGCTAAGACCGTGGAGGATGACGAGTCTGCTTTATTGCTCTCAGCTTCCCTGAGAGGCCTAGAAGATTGAATGCATACGTTAACCATGTGTGGCATCGAGGGGAGAGCAGCGTGTTAGGAACGAGTTTGAGAAGTTTTACAGAATGCCTGTCTAGGCGAGGCAGACTCTCCCTCAAAAACCAGATGTGTATAAGGCCCTTTTTTTTCTTCCTTTCTGTCTTTATATCTCTCTCGCTCTCTCTGTCTCCTTTGCTCCCTGTCCACGCAGGGGTTGGGTCAGCGTACAGGGATGTACTCTACATCCCGGTCCAAGCCTGTTACAGTACACCACTCCGTTCCTGTGGTCAGAGAATTCTGTTGTTGTTTGTTATGGCGTTATAATGATGTCTCTCGGGGATCCGAGCACTCTGTGAACCATTAATAACATATTTTAACTGGGAGATCCTGAAATAACGTACTGTTTAACCCAGACAGAAGAGTGAAAAAAAGACCAGTTTAAGTTACTCAGGGAAATTCTCCTCATTCTACTCTTGGGTCCAATGCAATAAATAACAAAGCATTTGATACAGTGCCCAAGCAGGTGCAATGCATTTTGGGAGGTCTTCCCAGGTCAGGAGCAATGGAAGGTCTATGAAGTTACGAGGAAAGTGTTCACTAAAATAGAGCATGGAAGGACTAACATTTATATGTGGAATAGTAGAGCTCGGCTATGCTGGCAAACCCCATGCTTTGTCGCAATAATGGTTTATGATTAATTCCCCCTCCTTCTCTTTCCCCTTCTCTCTCTCTCTGTCTCAATTCTCCCTGAAAGAGATGACATCCGTGAGCAAATCACAGGAAATGGAGCACTCTTAATGTGTCAGGAGGGAGCAAAGGGGTTTCAGTAATTCAGTTCAGAATGCTGTGTTTGCCTAGCCTCATCTCAGAATGGTTCAGCTTCACTCCCATGGCCCATAATTTCCTTCCCAGGTCTGTACCCTTGGCAAATGTGAAGAATTGAATCCTCATTCCACTGCTGTTTTTCTGTCTTCCAGCATGCCAGTCAGGTTTCTTCAAGCCAGCTCAGGGTGATGAGGGGTGTCTGCCATGTCCCATCAACAGCCGCACCACCAATGACGGTGCTACCAACTGTGTGTGCCGCAACAACTACTACCGCACCGACTCGGACCCCATCCAGATGCCCTGCACAAGTACGTCACCCTGATGGAACTCCACGTTTAGTGGAGTGCTAATAGTCAGCTGACAAAATGTCATAATAATAATAATAATAAGTCTTTATTTTATAAAGCGCCTTTAAAAGTAGCTTCTCAAAGCGCTGTACATGAATGAACAGTAAACATATAACAATAAACAGAGAACAGTACAAACAATAGAAGTGAAAAAGAAGTGAAAAAAGAGCTAAAACAACATAATTGAAATTGATGGAACAATAATAAAGAGACACTAGCAGTCAAACGCAAGTTTGAAATAGTATGTTTTCAGTTGAGTTTTAAAGGTGCCAAGAGTCTTGGCTTCCCTGAGTTCAGGAGGAAGAGAGTTCCAAAGTGAAGGAGCATAGACAGAGAAAGCCCGGTCACCCATAGAATTCAAGTGTGTTAGTGGAATGGTTAACAGATTATGCTGTGAGGAGCGTAGTCTGCGAGTTGGGATGTATGGGATTAATAAACTGGATAAATATTGTGGGGCCAAACCATGTAAAGTCTTGTATGTCAACAACATGATCTTGAAATCGACACGGAACCTGACCGGGAGCCAGTGTAGTGACTTCAAAACAGGAGTGATATGGTCATGTTTCCTGGTTCCTGTCAGGCTCCGGGCAGCAGAGTTTTGAACATATTGTAATTTATTAATTGTGTTTTTAGAAACTCCAGCCAAAACAGCATTACAATAATCCAGCCGCGAGACTACAAAAGAATTGATCAGCTTTTCAGCGACGGATAAATTTAGTATTTGTCGAATTCTGGCTATGTTTCTGAGATGAAAGAAGGATGCCTTCACAGTGCTCTGAACAAATAAGTCAAAAGTGAGGTTGGTATCGAAAATCACACCAAGGTTCCTCATCCTACTCTGGGTCTCCAGAATAGAGCCATCAAAAAACAGGGATAGTGGAGCGGCTTTGCGAATTTGATGAATTTGATGTCGAATTTGATGTCATCTTCTGTTCATTCTCAGAGATGTTATTGTTCTAGTTTTGAGTAAGCTGTACTTTAAATCTTCAGAACATTTCAAGAATGCCGTCCAATTATCGAAATATTTATACATAATATATAGACCACTACACGTCCAAATATGTACGTTGTTCAATGTTGTAACTGGTGCATTATTTCGAATTTGTAGGACCTTTCTCTAATGTTCAAAAGGTGTAGCCACACTGCTTACTTACAGATAAAAGATGAGTGTGGAACTGTAATTTGAATGAGGAGAAAGATGAGATTTCATTCAGTCTCTGCGAGTGTGTATCCTGGACCCTAGGTTACCAAGAGACTGAGAAACCCCCCACCCGAGCTGATGAGTCTAAATTGCACAAGGTTACAAATCAGCTACACATGCAGTAGCAACTTTTTCATTCGTGTTACGTGCCTAAGTGTTTCCACGTTTATCATATAATTGTTACATGATAAATTAGACAAATTGCATCTGAACCTGTTGCTTTTCTACATGATTTTATGTTTATAATCCAGGCAATTCAATTCAATTCAATTCAATTTTATTTGTATAGCTCTTTTTACAATAGACATTGTACAATACAGAGAGACAAAACCGACCAAAGTTTTTACTCCTGTTACATTTGTGAGTCTTTCTACATTCTTAACCCGAACCATTATGAGAGAAATCTCCAGTCTGAATTCAACTCGACTACAAATCCCAACCACGTGCAACATTTTCAGTCGGTAACATTATACATTATATCTTTGCATTGATAATCCACAACAACTGGCTTCAAATCAACAATTGTAAAATTTCTCCATCCAGGTATTAGATCCATCCATCCATCCATCCATCTTCTATACCGCATAATTCTTTTCAGGGTCAAGGGGAAACCTGGAGCCTATCCCTGGGGGCATCGGGTACACCCTGGACACGGTGCCAATCCATCACAGGGCACAATCACATACACAATCACACACCCATTCATACACTACGGACACTTTGGACACACCAATCAGCCTACCATGCATGTCTTTGGACTGTGGGAAGAAACCTTCGCAGCACGGGGAGAACATGCAAGCTCCGCCCCCAGAGGGCCACGGTGGGAATCGAACCCCCGACCCTGAAGGTGTGAGGCGAACGTGCTAACCACTAGCCACCGTGTGCCCCAGATATAAGATATTAGATTTATAGATATTTTTATTAGTGCATTTGTGTTCTTAACTGCTTCATGAATAAGTAGACCAGAAAATAGGATCTGCTGACAAAATTCTCAGTTCTGTTATGTCTCTGTACGTTGAGTATGACAACAGCAGCACATAGCCTTCAGCTAAACCTTGACCTCCTACATCACAGAGAACAGGTTAAACCTCTGTTGCCACAATGCAGACTCTGTTTATTCCCTCTGGCCTCGGAGCAGTCCGGGTTACAGACTAGCAGAGGAGGGCATGGCCTCTTTGTAGACACACAGGAGGCCGATGCTGCCAAAGCTGCCTTCACCATTGTACGCGCTGTGTTTTCGTTTCTGTTTGAAAGCGATGGTGAGGAGAGCAGGAGGAGGGCAGAGAGAACGAGCAAGTAAAAAAGAAAAAAAAAAAAAAGCCAGCAAGAGAAATAGAGAGAAAGCAAAAGAGAAAGGAAGATCACTTGAGCTGTTTGACAAAAGGCATTTGCATAAGGCCAGCCCTGGGAGCAGAGCAGCTGTTGTGAATAAGAAAACAGCATCAACGTCACCGAGCTGCCGCTCAGCAGGCTTCACACTGATTAAAGACTGGAAAGGAGCACATCAGAGAGCTCCAAAGAGCTTAACACCGTCCATTACCACCCGCTTTCCCTAGGAAGGCAATGTTTAGGAACAGTTTTGCGTGCAATAAAGGGGGCCATCATGGGTTTGCCCTTCAGAACTGGAGATGTCTCATAATGGGGACGAGATTAAAAGGGTCATAAATGAGCTATCAGTTGGATATTTTTTTCTTTTTAAACTTCAAGAGGGGTTGCGTCTTGGTTATCTCATTAGCCCCCAGAGAACAGGATACACTAATTAGAACCACATGCCTGCTAAAGATAAATACGGGGTATTGTTTGTTTTAAATGGGCTGTCTGTCAAGTAAAAATAGGAGCCTGTATAGATGCAAATTACCGTCAATTTTCTCTCTCTATAGATGTTTTTCCAATGTGTAAACATATTGCACTGTATTAGCTGAGAATTTCCATCCTGTGAATTCTCTTTTCCCGAAACACGAGTGAATTTTACTAGTCTTGAATGTGACGTACCTCTCAGTATGAGCTCATAGCCTCCGGTGAGCAGTAAACCTGCATTTCCTGTCGTTAATTAGTGCCAAGTGATGTTGGTTTGATGTAGACCAGTATGACGCAATCCTGTAATTGCAGCGTTCCAAATCTTGGTGCAGTTCATTGTTTTTACACAGAGCACCTATGAATTAGCTGCAGAACTGGACTAAACAAAAATTCAGGCTGTAATTGCGGTTTGGAGACATTTCTGGTGTAATACTTTGCTTGAGCAACAGGCTGTTTTCGAACAGATCCGAATTTCTGTCTGAGATCTGAGTGATTACTCTCAGACAGAGAACTAACAAATATTTCCAACCTCTACAATTCTCTTAAGCCTTATCAGGACCGTAATGGTTTTACACGGATAGCTGGGGTAATTCCCTCACTTACAGGTCTTAAACAGTGAGTTTGTTTCTGTCCAGAAGTCAACATGTTATGACAAGAAGAATGTTTTGTAAGGATCCATAGCATCCATTTGTATTAGAAAGGAAACGAACTTCAATCAAGAATGTCATACAGATAGATAAAATTCCATTCATTCCATTCATCCTCTTCCGCTTGCTCCTTTATCAGGGTCACCTGGAGCCTATCCCAGTAAGCATCGAGTACAAGGCGGGGTACACCCTGGACAGGGTGCCAGTCCATCGCAGGACACAATCACACACACACTCACACGCCAATCAGACTACCACGCATGTCTTAGGACTGGGGGAGGAAACCGGAGTACCCGGAGGAAACCCCCGACACATGGGGAGAACATGCAAACTCCGCACACACATGGCCCTGGCGGGACTCGAACCCTGGACCCTGGAGGTGTGAGGCGGACGTGTTAACCACTAAGCCACAGTGCTTGACCTTCATAATGAGCTACAGCTAATATAAGGCCTCAGTTTATATTCATATATTCCACAATATCAAGCCTGTAGAATTCTTAAATAAATTCATGATACAATAAATATCACCATGTGTGATACAACCTGGCAAAATCTGAGCTTCTTGTCATCCCAGCGTGTCCCTCAATCAACCACAACCTCACTGCACAGCTCGGCTCAACCACACTCAAGCCAACCTGGACAGCCAGGATCTTGGGGTGATTCTTTGATGACAGCTTGACCTTTACAGACCACATCTCAACAACTGCACGGTCCTGGAAATTCATCCTGTACAACATCAAGAAAATCCGACCCTACCTCACCGAACAGGCCACACAGATACTAGTCCAGGCTCTCTCAAAACTGGACTACTGCGACGCACTACTCTCGGGCCTCCCAGCCAGCTCCATCAAACCCTTTTAGATGATTCAGAATGCTGCAGCACGCCTCGTTTTCAACCAGCCCAAGAGAACCCATGTCACACCCCTCTTCATCTCCCTCCACTGGCCTCCTGTAGCCGCCCGCATCAAATTCAAGGCCTTGATGCTCACCTACAAGACGTCTGGAACAGCGCCCCCTACCTCAACTCTCTCCTGAAGGCTTACATTCCCACACGCAATCTGCGCTCAATCAACGACCGACGCTTAGTAGTACCTACTCAGCATGGCTCAAGTTCCCTTTCAAGAACATTCAAACTAACTGTTCCTTAGTTGTGGAATGAACTTCCAACCTCAATCCGGACCACAGAATCTCTCACCAACTTCAAAAAACAGCTAAAGACCCATCTCTTCCGTGAACACCTAACCATCTCATGAATACACTTGTATTGTTCTCTGCTTGATAGATCGCTTTGCTTGTATTTTCTCATTTGCAAGTTGCTTTGGATAAAAGCGTCTGCTAAATGAATAAATGTAAAAGTAACTACAAACATTCAGGATTATTGAAGAAAATGAGAACCTTTCAAACTATTTGTTGTTCATCTTTACCTTTCAGTCACATAACACCAAAGTTTGTGTGTGTGTGTGTGTGTGTGTGTGTGTGTGTGTGTGTGTGTGTGTCTACAGCTGTACCGTCGGCTCCGCTGAACGTGATCTCCAATGTGAACGAGACATCACTGAGGCTGGAATGGAGTCCTCCGCGTGAGAGTGGCGGGCGCGGTGATGTCGTTTACAATGTGATCTGTAAGAGCTGCGGTGGCAGAGGCTGTACACGATGCGGGGACAACGTTCAGTTCACGCCACGCCAGCTGGGCCTCACCAACACATGGGTCTACATCAGTGACCTGCTAGCTCACACACAGTACACTTTTGAGGTGCAGGCTGTCAATGGCGTTTCAGACCAGAGCCCACACTCACCCCAATATGTGTCTGTCAACATAACAACCAATCAGGCCGGTGAGTTTCTTTTTCTTTTCTTTTCTTATTTATTTATTTATTTATTTATTTGTATTATTTAGCTGGTTTTTGAGTTTGGTCAGATTCTGGACACTTAAAACAACAAGGTTTTTGCATTTCAGTAGTGTCAACGGTGGATATATTCACGAGTTAAAACGTGTATTAATGCATAAAATACTGACAATAACCACAAAGAGAAAATGTCATCTAATTAAAGAAAACATATCAAAAGATCTAACATGCGGAGTTCTCGATTCTGATTGATCAGAAGGGGATGATTATAACAGAAGCTCTGACAGTAGTGACGGCTTCTGGAGAAAACCACAGGTTTATACTAATCTACTAATAATAATATGTTGTGCTTTTAATGATAACAACCAAATACTGGGACTTGTATGGCAAACACTTCACCAAATTGGATTTAAAAAGTGTGTAAGTGCTAATGTGGTGACGTTTTCTGTAAGATGATGCTCGGTTAACATTTTGGGGAGGAGTCTCCCATGTCAGCGCTTTGTAACACTCGGAGGAAAATTTCTGCCTTTAAGTTCTTAAACCTGGGAATGTGCTCATGACAGTAGGCTTCTCTGTGGATTCTCCAACATGTGTTCTTCGTCTTATTCATTTCAAAAGAAAGAAACACGAGAGGCTGGTGAGAGAATGACTGTTTATAGCTGCTTTGTTCACTACCTTCTATTTTAGGTAGCTGCAGTTAGCCCCACTGATCCTTGGGGCTCAGTCAGTGACTTAACTAAGTATTTTTCAGCAGGCACTGTATTGCTCTGTGGCCTCCTCCCTGATGATCCTTTGTGTGGTTGTCCTTTGTTTCACATGCATTATATACAAATGCTATAGAGCTCGACCTTAATAAACACACTCTCATTGAGACGATGCTACCCGCAGCAGATGCGGCTTGATGGCCTACTGGTCTTACAGCTGTGAGCTCATCATCTGTGAAAGGGGTGCTGACAATTAAAGCACAACTTCATGCCTGCTCCATTTCCTCTCGACCAGTCAGTGATTGCACTGCCCAGCATACATAACCACATCTCCTCCCAAGCTCCCGGCAGTATGTCTCAGTTTAGGAAGACATTAAGAATAAGCTCCACAAGATTCGATGTGATATACACAAGCTTAAACCGTAAACTGGTCTCTGGCACGCTCCCAAAGCGCTTAGAGCCAGAGACAGGGAGAGATTTTTGTTATAAATAGGAAATAGGGGGGGAAAAAAGCTTCTAGCTTCTGATTAGATAAACATTTTACATCTCATTGCAGTGACAGAGGCTTGAGAATTTTTCCCAATCAGATGGTGCTGTGGCAACAGCAGCTGTCCTTTTTATATCCTTGCAGTTGTGGTTTAGTTGCCGGCGTCCAGTTACTTCAGAGGCAAAGGCTTTGGTTTGTGCTTTAATTGTCTCTATGAAATATGCGGTGGACTGTTCTGGGATCAGCTCTCAGCAGGCTGATTAACTCTGATGGAGAGAGGCTTTATCTTTGCTCTCATTCATGTCCTTGCTTGATTCATGTGGAGCAGCATGCCAGTTCTCTTCTTGCCACCAGAGTCTGGCTTGGCCTCATTAATCCCACGTTTCTGAGGCTTGACGTCATTTTATCGAATGTGATGTACCGCTAGGGATGAAAATTGTCACTTTTCCGATAACCTCCCCTCCCGGTTGGCTTAGCGTCCAGTGCCATGAGAAAGTGGCTCAGGAGACACATTTCTGAGGAAAAAGGAGGTGAAAGGACAGATGTCTGAAGAAAAAAGGAAAGGAAAATTCAATATGATGTGGCTTTGAGGTGAAGGAGGGCTTATAATGTGATAAATGTTGCCCAAAGGCAAGCTGGGACGTCTGCTCAAAAAGAAGAGTGTCTTAAAGAGGAGCCAATGCTCAACTGTCTCTCACTTGCTCTCTCCCTCTCTTTCTCTCATAAACATATTTACATTCATGGCATATGGCAGAAGCCCTAATCCAAAATTGTCTACTCATTTATAGATTTTAAACATATATATATATATGTGTGTGTGTGTGTGTGTGTGTGTGTGTATATATATTTGTGTGTGTGTGTGTGTGTGTATATATATACACGTGTATATGTAATATTCATACACACTCACACACATATGCGGTGGCTTGCATAAGTTTTCACCCTAAAAACTAAAATAGTCTCTTGGTTGCTTCTCTGACTAATCCCCTCCTTACCCAGTCACTGACTTTTGGTGGATGACCATATTCTTTCTATTTTTCAGTAATGGATTCAATGCTTTTGTGGGATGTTCAGGTTGGTGAATCCTTATGCAAGCCACACTATAAGGTCTGTGTCTCTATCACACCCCACACAAGCTGACACGTCACTATAAAAACATACCACATCTCACTACTAACTGACCTGGCTTTTTCACATTCAAGTTTCATAGTCAGTTTTCTTCCTGTCTTTCTCTTTGTGAGTGCGTGTGCGTGTGTGTGTGTGCGTGTGTGTGTGTGTGAAGACCCCTCCATTGTAATTTGTGCACCCCTCATCCATCCATTCAGCTGTGGAAATCCAATTAGCACAGAATATTTGTGTAGTGAAAATGTGTTTAACATACTCAGTGGAACATTAAAGCACAAAACCATACATGAGCATGTACTGGTTTATGATGAGGGAAAAAGTCACATTACACTTCAATTTCTCTAAACTAACAGACAGACAGACACTGTCAAGGCCTTTACATTTCATGCTCTTGTTTTTACCACTTACACACACTGTACTCGTGACATTTAGGAGGATATTGCCAGGCTTATGGGGATTGCTGTGAAATAGAGAAAGATAAATCAGTCTCCGGTGTCATTTTAAAGACAAAGAGAAAGTAGTTACCAGGGAGTAGTGTTTAGTCCAGTAGAGCTTGTGCCAGAATAAAGGCTCTCGAAATGAAAGCCACAGACCTCATCTTTTCTCACTCAAAAAGAAGTGTTACATTTCCTGTCTAATCTCTATAATATCAGTATTTAAACTGAAATCTATATCAGACTAGGAATGTTATATGGTCTGGAACTGCTCAGTATTCTACTTCCTACTTCGACAGTATTAACCGCAGTCACATGAAAAAATAAGTACACTCCATGGCTTTTTTGACATATTTGGACAGGCAAACACTTGATCATCTTTGAAACAGTGCCTATTAATAAAGTTGATATACTTGAACAAAGAAAAGTAGCTTTTTCAATCTTTTATTCAACAGAAATTTCAATAGATTTCAGATATTCATCTGCGGAAAAAGTAAGTACACCCTTGTCCTCAGAAGCTAGTATTTCCCTCTTCAGCAGAAATAACTTCTCATAGGCATTTGTCTAGTTGTCCATCAGGCTTGCTGGAATTTTTGAACACTGTTCCATGCAATATTTTTCAGTTGCAGAATGTTTGAGAATTTTCTTGCATGTACTGCTCATTTCAAATCTTCCCATAACATTACAGTGATATTCAAGTCCGGGCTTTGACTCGTCATTCCATAACCCTCCATTTCATCTTTTTAAGCCGGTCCTTGGTGGATTTGCTCGTGTGCTTAGGATCATTATCCTGTTCAAAGGTCCAACTTCAACTTTCAGACAGATGGTCTAACATCTTCAAGCACTCTTTGATATGATGAAGAATTCATAGTTGAATCAGTGAATGTAAGCTGTCCAGTCTCTGAGGCAGTGAAGCAAACCCAAACCATAACATTTCCACCACCGGGCTTCACAGTTGCTATGAGGTGCTTCTCCTGAAAAGCTGTCTTTGTTCTGCGCCAAACATGTCTTCTGTTACTGTGACCAAACAACTCTATCTTTGATTCATCTGTTCAGAGCACATTACTCCAAAAGGTCTGGTCTTTGCTTATATGCTCATTGGCAAACTGTAGTCTTCAAAAGCGTTTTACTGGCACGTCTCCCATGCATGTCAAATTTGTGCAATCTCTTTCTGATTGTAGAAGCGCGCACTTTGACGCCAACAGTAGCAGGACTCACTATCAGATCCTGTGATGAAATTTTGGAGTTCTTGGAGATTTCTTTATGCATCAGACGGTCTGCTCTTTTGCGCTGAATGTGCTGGAACGGCCAGTCCTGGACTAGTTGGGAGACTTTTGAAAAATCTGTGCTATTTGTAGATTATAATCCTTACAGTGGAATGGTTTCATTAAAAATAATTTGGAGATCTTTTTAAATCCCTTGCCAAACTCATTGGCATGCAAAACCTTTTTTACTGAAGGCCTTATAGAACTCTTTAGATCAGGGGTGCATAATACGTCGATCACGATCGACCAGTCGATCGCAAAGGAAGTGCGGGTAGATCGCCATTCAAAAAAAAGAAATGTTCACGATGATGTACAGGACAGTCAGTCTGAGATCTCATCTTTTCTCTTACCACGTGTGTGATCAAACGCACCAGAGCTAAAGACTAGCGAGAGAAATCACTGAGTTAACATTTTCAGTCTTTTAAAGACAAAACCCAGCTCCCAGTGTGCACATTAATATCAGTCACCATGGATGATGCGCCCACAATGAGGTCTGCGACCACACTGAGCTCCTACACACTGATGTGAGATGGATTAGTAGGGGTAAATTCCTGCAGAGATTTCGAGAACTCTGTCCAGAGATAAGTGAGTTTGTTCTTGCTGTTAAACATGCAGAATCTCCCAACTCAGTGATGATCAGTGGCATTTTTAACCGATCTGACCAACAATTTAAATGAGATTAATTTGGAGCTGCAAGGAAAAGACAATCCATGGTCAATATGATCAGCTCAGTTAATGCCTTTAAACGGAAAATGCACCTTCTGTCCTCAAAGCTGCAGCACAGCAGTTTAACATTGCACAGCACGAGCAGATTGACAGCTGTCAGTCAGAGTTTCACAGACGCTTTCAGGACTCTGTTTTACTGGAGCCAGTCGCTACTATTATTTCTGTGACTCCGCCTTTTCCCACATGAAGATTATTAAGTCCAAATACTGGTCCACAATGACTGATTTTCATTTGGAGGCCTGCTGGAGGCTGGATACCAGCAGCTACTGTCCGGACTACGCAACCCTGTCTGATTCTATTCAGTGCACGTCATCAGAGTAAGGTACTGAGCAAAAATGTACTGAATTGTAGCGTGCCATAAGGGCTCATGCAGATATGCAATATACATGAACATATATTGCGTGTATATATATTTGAAGTATACTCAGTATATATATATATATATATATATATATATGTGTGTGTGTGTGTGTGTGT
>JAFFST010054654.1:7155-21221 GCA_022414735.1 Noturus placidus | reverse complement strand
GACCTTACTGTGTCAAGCAGCTCCTATTTAAGTGATGCCTTGATTGTGAACAGGTATGGCAATAATCAGGTCTGGGTGTGGCTAGAGAAATTGAACTCAGGTGTGGACAACCACAGTTATAGTATGTTAACAAGGGGGGCAATCACTTTTTCACACAGGGCCATGATGGTTTGGATTTTTTTTCACCTTTAATAATAAACACCTTCATTTACAAATTGCATTTTGTGTTTACTTGTGTTGTCCTTGACTATTGTTTAAATTGGTTTGATGTTCCGAAACACTTAAGTGTGACAAACATGCAAAGGAACAGGAAATGAGGAAGGGGGCAAACACTTTTTCACACCACTGTATGTGTGTATGTATATATATGTATATGTGTGTATGTATATGTTTTATATTTGTAGTGTAGGTAGATCTTGACTGGTCATGTTGAAAGTAGCTCGCACCCCAGCTTTAGATCTTGGCACGATGACTCCACACACCTCAATAGCAAAGGGATCACTGGACACTAGATATGAGAGGTTTAAATAAGACCGGTTCCACCTGCACTCCCTAAGCAGGTTCCAAGCACAGGCATCCAATCTTGAACACCTGATTCGAATTTTATGGCTTTGAAGGTGTCATAAATGCAGTGATGTGCTTATTTCTTCCATGTGACAGATCTGTTTTTTGTTCATTTAAATTTTGGAAATCACTACAATTTTTTCAAATTTATGTGTCAGTTGATTAAGTGTATCAACTTTATTAATAGGTACTGTTTCAAAGAGGATCCAAAGTTTGCTTGTCCATATATATATATATATATATATATATATATATATATATATATATATATATACACACACACACACAAAATGACTCTAGCACCGAATAGCATTTTTTAAAGCATACACTAAATTTCCTTATTTTTTTTATTTCATCAATTACTGTATCATTATTTTCTATGCACCATACAACCAATAGGGAACAGATGGTGACCCTATTTGTCTGTAAACCATATCGTCCCCCATTCCATACAGTGTTATTACTAGCTGTATGTGTTTTGAGGGCTTTAAATGGAACAGATCAAGATAATGGTTGTCTTTAAGACTACTAGCGTGAAATAACCTTCACCAAAATCACTAATTACAACCTTAAATATCAGTGACCTTTAAATGTCCAGGACCCTTTGGCAGGTCCAAGCTTACATACACATCATTGCTCTACTTACTACAACTTTCCTATAGTTTTACTGCAGTCACTGAATAATTGATCCATTTGACCATTTTCTCTATGGGGATCAGTCATTAGCAATAGGATTCATTAGAAAGTCCCATTAGCAATCACACACTTCCTAAAAAGAGTTTACCAGACCAAGAAACAAATAGTATCAGATTCCTCAGAGGAATAATGTTATCCATCTGGTAAAATTAGTTTGCCTGAACTGTAGTCAAGACTCCCAGAGGAAGCAACAGTGGAAAAGAAGTGGAAGGATATTCACACTGAAGAGTTAATGGCCGTGATAGGGCTTCGGGGTGAAAAATTGTACAGTGGACTTCATTAAACAATAGTGGTCAGTGTTGGCGTCTTTCTTTGCCATATAAGTTCTTTTAATAGCTAGAGAATCATCAAAGTGCTTCGCTGTGCTCATTCATTAAGCCGGCGCATTTATTTCCCCCTGCAAATATCATTCTTTATGGCCTTTAAGGCAGACAGTTAATAGCAACCTTATGGTGTAGTAAATATTTCTAAAGAGCTCATTGCTCTCTCTCTCTCTCTCTCTCTCTCTCACACACACACACACACACACACACACACTTTTGCTTTTTTATGTCTATCTATCTTATTTTCTATCTCTGTATCTTTCTATCTTTAGTGCTGTCTTTTTACTGTTCTCTCTCTCTTTTGCTATCACGTTTTCTCTTGTTTTATCTGTTTATCAGTATCTATCTATCTCTTGCTCCTTCTATTGATCTCTCTGTCTTGCTCTCTCTCTCTCTCTCTCTCAAGTCAACATCAAAAAGGTTGCTTTATTGGCATGACAAATATTAACATTTGTATTGCTAAAGCTTGGGTTCATGTGTTTGCCCCTATTGGCCTTCTTTTCACTTCTTTACATCCTGGGATCCCGTCAGCACCCTCTCAAATAGAGTGGCCATCACTTTGGATTAGGAGTACCAGGTCTCCGGGAGAGAAAGCTGTGAAAGGGTCCGATTGGGGCCAGAGCGCACAGCAGCACCCCATTTAACCACTCAGGCCACTGGAGCTGAGAGGCCTGAGCCAGACGAGCCAGGCCTTTAATTGCTTCTGGTTCAGAGGGCTGTGGGGTTACATAAACATCTTGTCATCCCTCATTAGCCTGGGCAACTCGGCGCTTCTCCGTTTCCACAATTTGGCCTCACAAGTTGGTATGCATGAGAAATAGTGAGAAGGGTCGAAAGAGAAAGGGAGAATGTGTGTGAGCGCAAGTGTTAATTAGTGTCGTTTTGAAGCCCTGCAGCTGCAGAGAGGAGGGGCATCTCTTAAAAGAAACAAATAAATAAGTAAATTGGAAGTGACTGGCATGAAAGTATGTCTCTCATATAAGGGCCTCTCCTTAACCATGCCGACATGCTGATTAGAGCAAAGCAAGTGTTTTTGGGAACCAAAACTCTCATTTTCCACTTTCAACAAAGTGTGCTGTGCTGCGCGTCTCTTTCCGGCCCTTGCCGCATTGTTTTCTGGAAGTTTCCCAGCAGCTGTTGGAGCCATCACTTTCGCCTGCTTTTCATATATAATGCTGTGCATGATGCAAGGCTCATTTGGAAAAGAAAAAAAGAGGCGCATGAGCTACTGTACAAGATGTACTCAGACTTGATGTGTGGTGCATTCATCACTATATTTACCCTCTTCTCACTTGAAAAATTAAAAAGAAACATGATATTAATTGTCCTGAGGAATTACAGCTTGGGAATGTTATTCATCTTTAAAGCAGGAATGCTTGTTTAAGGATTTATTTATTTATTTATTTTCTTTTCATAGATCTGTGTATTTCTGGCCTGAGACTTTTAGTTCTATATGAACTTTCACTCTAAGGCTTTACGGCTAGTTTATGGAGGCCATCTGAACATACACCCCACAGGGGTGGGAATTAGCAGGAGCTCACCCTCTGTTGCTATGATGAGATGACAGGGTTTCTTTCAGACAGGTTTTGGCAGTAGTGTCGCTACCTGCAGTAAAACTATTTTTATTATTTAATTTCCAGTATCAGGGAGTTAGAGCCATAAAGTTTTAAATCACATAGCATATAAAGTGAGTTACTTGATTGAAAAAAGGGATGGTTCTTCAGACACCGGTCCAAATATACATCCGTTACTCTAATACATCCCCTCCCCTGTGTAATTACTGAATAATGCAATATGTTATATAAGATGCACAATTTAAGGGGTTCACGTATTTTATCACCTGAGTAGCAGAGTCCTGTTGATAAACACTACTTTAATTTAATTCTGCCAGAAAACAGTTTTGTTAGCTGTGAATCCATTCGGTAATAAGTGTTAGACGGATTCTTTCAAGGAGAAACTGTTTCACCGTGTGACTTGTAATGTAACTAGCAGCATTTCTCTGAAGGGAAGCTGAATTGTTGAAACCATTTTTGTAACAAACAATAAAAATCTTTCATCTGTTCTCCACCGTGCCCCACCTGTTTGCTGGAAACATTGAGCTGTTGTCATAAATCATGAACCTTACTGGATTGGAATTTTTTTCTTCTTCTCTGAAGCACTTCTGCCAATGTATAAACAAGATCTAGTTTATTCACCAACCCTGCCCTCAGGCCTGCTCTCTGTGATATCATCCATTCTGTATATTCAGGCAATTCCATACACATAAGAGTGCACTGAGGGTCAAGTCTTTGGTGCAAGGGTCAATAAGACCATCTTAGGCCCTCTATGCAACCTGAGCACTCTTAACCCAACTAACATGCCTTACCTCTCTTAGTTTTGTGATTTGTCTTAATTATGGTGCGCTGACAGAGCCAGAAATCCTTATTGAAGACAGACACAGTGTTTTATTGAGGTAGTTTACCGAGGAAAACTGGAATGACAGCCTGAAGCTGTAAGAAGCGGTAGTGAGGCTGTGTGTTTTGGCTGGGCAGCTTTATGCACAAAGCCAGCTTTTACCCTCTTCCTGCACTCACCTCTCAATGCGTTTCCTATGCAGCTCAGTACCAGCAGGTCACACAGGGTTAATCAGTCATTACACGAACACAGGCTGATTCCAAACACAAATACACACACATAGTCATGCTTAAGCCTGGCGTTCACCAGGGAGAGGAATGAAAATGTCTGTCTGTCTGGCCTAGTCTCTGGAAGTTTTATTAAAGCAGTCTGTGACAGATGACTGGTGATGTGTGATTTTGTCTGGCACTTTGGAGAGGAGAATCGTCGGGGAAACGCCACTCAAAAGGCCGCTGATCTCCTTTCATTGCACTCAACACAGGAAGAGAGATACATCTCCTTTGAGCAGATTAATGAGGAATGATGACTAAAACCAACAGCTTGCTTGGCAGTAGATGCTGTTATTAACAGTTCTTACACAGGATTTGGCCTAAATAAAGTTTTCCTATAAGAGTCTATAAGAACAGTTCTCTTACCTCAGTATGGTCCAGCTCTTCCATTTGTTGGAGAACCCTTCCCATGGTCAAATTTTGACATGTTCTACTATATATAGTTCTGAAAACCAGATATAATGACATAAAGGGAGAACACTGCATTTAATTCCAGTTCCACTGAAGACATGTCTACATGTCTACCTCTACATTTACATATATCTAAACATGGGAAAACATCACTGTCGAATTTGAAAGAATTATGACTTTACGTTGAGAAACGAGACTTTGATTATCAGCATCATCCTCAGTCTCTGTCTCGCCAACTAAGGTCCAAGTTACTCCCGACATTTCAACACCGTCTCCTACTCGCCCGATCTCTGTTCATACTAACATCAGTGGGGAATAATCACTGATTCATTCCGTCAGCTCTGTCTTGTTGAATAGATTTCTTGTTATTATTTTTTTATTAGGTGATTTGCATTTATGTACGTATGTATGTACAAGAGTATGTATGTGCTCTTCTCTGTTTTGATGATGATTTGATGGTGCAGGAACATTGTGGATATTCTGAAATCTGATTAAAAGCAGAATTGATCGAGCTTATGTCCAATTCACTATAGCAGTGAAACTCAATTTTGGTCAAAACCCGATTTTTTATTTTTGCCCATTTTCCAGAATTCGGCTACAGCGACAGTCGATACATTTTTGGAGATTGTCACACATTTGTCTGCAGCATATTTCTATAACTGTAACTGCCTGACATAATGTCATTTCTTTTTTCGTAAGTGGTCAAAGTGCACAAAGTTTTTGTGGGTTTTTTTTTCTAGCCTAATGCTGTAGTTCAGGGCAGCAGTTGCCATAACCATATGCCCAGTGTTGGCCATCAGGGCAGTTATGATCCCCTGCCAGCTTTAACTCCTGCCCGCCATTAGCTTTTGGTTTGAACGTCTGGCATGTGCATACAGACTCGTATGTCCCATGTGTTATTCATCTGCCACACTGCTTCATATAGCGCTTATTTTTTATCCATTAATCGTTCACCATTTTCCATGCCTACTGTTTGTTTGGACATTTCATTATCCTAAGGTGAATGTTAGCACACGAGCCAGCTGTGGGTTAATACCTGAAGGAAAACGAATTAGATTTTTTTTTTTTTATCGGGCGGAGGAGACATTGTGTGAACGAATTACGTTATTCAGAGGTGGGCCTGCTAATCTGGCTCAGCCGCTGTCGGGTACCGGCAGAAGATTTATGACTTAATTATCTCCAAAATTGCTTTGGCAAACTGCTGCTAGGCCACAAGGACTAGTGGAAGAGTCCAGAAAGAGAGGTGGCACACTGCTCAGTGGCTCACACGTACAGACGTGATGGGTTCAAGCACGTCTGTCGTTCACAGCCATGACCTCAAGGTCGAAATAGGCTCTAATTTAGCCCCTTGCATCATTATTTTTGATCTAATCAGTGTAATAAGTGTAATGCATTGTTCATCAAGACAACACTGTTGTTTGTTATCTCTTTTGATTGAATTGCGATGCATTCTTTGAAACGCCCAGTATGTTTGCGCCATCGCAATGTTTTGGAAATATATACAATAGTGTACATTGTATACATGAAGATTCTTCTGATGGCTTAGTTATATTTATAGAAAAAAATAAAGATATTCATCTTTTTAGTCTCAGGTCAAAATGACAAACTCTTTAAAATACAAAATACAGGATAAAGTTTCATGCTGAAAAAAATATTATTTTAGTATTGTTTAGTTCAACTTTGACATGGTCAGTTAGACATGGACAGAGCATAAGGGCTAAGCAGGAGAGGCACTGGCAGTGGAGGTGCTCGGGAGGGACGGGGACAGAAGGTGGCAGCGAGGCCACATATGGAAGGTGTCAGCCGGGGTCAGGAGGGTGGCCCGGGTGGAGCAGAAGACACCTGGAGCACCAGCAGCAGTCATCGGTCTGCTTTAGCCAGTGGAGTTTACTCACATACAAGGTGTCACTGGGCCAAAGTAGGATCTGCGTGATTAGCATTAGCCACAGATCCAGTCTTCATAAGTATGCAGAGACAGAGACAGAGTCATTCACTATGCACTCACTAGCGTATAACATATGCCTTTAATTATTCAGTTCTTTACGGGAGAGTGAATATAAATCCTTGTGCTTGTTTTAGTCATCATTGTGGAAATCGAGCAATCTTGCAAATCAGTTGACATTTTCACATAATTTACATAAAAGTGTCAATATTTGCACACATGTAAACCGTGGCTGATTTATGACGCTGTATTTATTATGCTATAATTTCCTCAAGACTTCTAGCATGGTGCAACAGTCATTTTCACTGTTTAGCTGGATCTAGTGAGGAAACTAATTATATAGTTTTGGACAGCTTACACATATTGTCTACAACTCCCATGATCCTCAGCCTGTGACCTCATCAGATGGTATCCAGTCAAGCTCAAGGGTGGAATGTAACTAAGTACTTAAGTACAATTCGAGGTACTTGTATTTAACTTGAGTATTTCAATTTTATGCAACTTTATACTTCTACTCCACTGAATCACAGAGGCAAATATTGTACTTGAATTACTGTATTACAGTATTGTACAGTATTGTACTTGAATTACAGTATTGTACAGTATTGTACTACACATTTCTTTGACAATTTTAGTTCAAAGTTACTTTGCAGATTTCCATTTTTCATACCTTTCCTGTCGAGTGAAAACTGCACATCTCCAAATGTGGTGATCTTGAAGTGGTTTATGGGTCAAGAAAATTGAACTACTTCATGAGCTCATGAAAAGGTTGTTTTTAGTTGTTGTTTGTTTGTTTTTTTTCCAGTTTTTTTTTCTTTATAGCATTACAGAGACATTGCTGTAGATTATATTAAACTACCCAACAGTATATAAAGTAGTTCAAATTAGTTTAACCTTAAACATCTACAGACGTAAAACACTGACTATGTTTACATGGACAGCAGTAATCTAATTATTGACCTTATTCTGAATAAGACAACATTCTGATTAAGGTGTTTACATTTAGCAGACACTTTTATCCAAAGCGACTTACAAATGAGAGCATATTCACACACCAATGGTAGCAGAGCTGCATGCAAGGTGCTAGCTTACCTTCGGGGGAAACTTAGGGTTCAGTGTCTTGTCCAAGGACACTTCGGCATGGGATCACCCGGGCCGGGATTCGAACCATCAACCCCACGATTACTGGATTAGCAGACAACCCGCTCTACCGACTGAGCCACAGCCGCCCATGAGTCGCTTTTAGAATACTCCTGTCATGTTCCCGTTTTACATGTTATAGAACATATATGGATTAACGGCACACGTCATTACGTCACTGCGTCACGCCGTCCGACTTCCCTCCAGAATTTCACGTATCGACATGTAGTTCGTCTTCGTTATGGGACCGTATACAGTTTCGGGTGATTTTATTTGTAATTTTACGAACACTTTAAGTGCAGTTAATTATTTCTCATGCTAAATGTGCAAATAGACGACTGCTTGAAGCCGTGGGCTGCGTCTCAAGCCGCGTATTTGCCTACATGTATTTCGCCTACTACATAGCAGTTAAGTACATGGTCTGGGACGCAGACATGCTCTCTTGTTTGCCGTCAAACAGTTGAGCGCTGCCGTGTGTGATCGTGTCCTGTCGCACAATGCAGTGGAAACTCTCACACGATGTTACTAGTGTGATGAAGGTGTTTACGTGTCTGTAATACACGTCCATAATGCGCCTAAAACAGGAATACTCCACACATCTTAATTCCATTTGTGTTTACTCGAGTATGACTTTAATCGGATTAAGGTCATCAATCTCTGTTTACATGCTAGTTTCTTAATCAGAGTATCGTCTTAAACGGGTTAATATCAGATTATCGTTGTCCATGTACACGTACCGACTGACGAGGATAATTTACTGCACAGTGAGTATGTTTAGTTTTGATACTTTAAGTACATTTTGCTGATAATACTTAGATACTTTTACTTGAGTAAGTTTTTGAATGCAGGGTTAGGATTTAATTGAGTATTTCATAGTGTGGTATTAGTGCTTTTACTTACATAAATGATCTGAATACTACTTCCACCACTGGTCAAGCTCCTATCCCCTGCTCACAGTCACCTGATTATTAATGACACTCGTCTGTTTGTCATCACACGGCTCACTATTCAACTGTGTGACGAGTCCAAGCCTGTATTCATTAGTGTATTGACCGTGTCCTGCTTTATGTTTACTGCTGTTGTCTTGTTAACATATCATTACCCTACCTCACGTTTTTGAGTATCACTTAGCCCTTTGTTTACCTGCTATGCTGATTTGAATAAAACATACCGGTAGCAGTATTTTATATTATATTCCAGTATTTGTTGTTGTATTTGAGCTCAAAATTGAGCAACAAATGGTTTTTGAATATAAAAAAAAATACTATTTTTAGACATTTTTTAAAAAATCCAAGATTTTAACATTAATAAGAGAACCAATAAATTTCATAACAAAAAAAAAAGCCTCAGTCAGATCAACAGAAAAATATTTCTGACCTTTTTTTTTGTGTACAGACCGAATTTAAACAAGACTTCTGGTTGGAAGTAGTTTTAAAGACGCATGGTGACGCTTACAAGGGTGAAAAGAAACTCCAAACATTTGATCATTTTGCTTTTTTCACCCGTAATATCTTAACAAGCATTGAAGAAACAAGTCAAACCTCGAAGATATAAAGATAAACAAAAAGTTTTGTTGTTCTAAATTAAATTCCTTTGCATTTGTACTAAGGTTGTGCAAATTTTCGAATTACTGTACATGAAAGAACCTCCCAGTTTATGCAAAAAAAGACTATAGAGAACTATTTGTTCTGTATCTAATTGTTCATTTTGACCATGATCTCATGCCTCAGCTAAAGTGAATCTGCATACATTTTCAAGAGCTACTTTAATAATAATAATAATAATAATAATAATAATAATAATAATAATAATAATAATAATAATGAATAATCTGGGCTCTCTTTATCCTCTGATGTGTTTTACTTTATGGTGTCTGACCTGTGCCTGACCTTGTTTTTCCATCTCCTGTTTGAGAGATCTGTTTCTCTTTTCGCATGTGGAGTATTTATCATTCTCACTATTATATTAGGAATTTCCATGTTGTGTATTTCCGAGACAGCATGGTGTAGGAGTGACGAACGTCCTTTGGGCATGTTTACTGTATCATCAGCGAAGGTGTTCAAGCATACCAGAGACTGACAGGATTAACCACATGCACAGACAGACAGACAGACAGACAGACAGTGAGGATCCTATTTATGTCTGGTGCACATTTACATTCAACTGGAACACACATCAAAGCTGTGTGCAGAATGTTAATAATGTTTATCTTCTCCAAACACCTTTTCTACATGCATGGCTCATGCATCTTGCCAACTAGCTTCTGAAATGTGCATCAAGTTCTTAATATTTTGCGCTTTGGGCAGTTTTATTTTATTCTGTCTGGATGTATTTCAGAACCTCTTTAACCATCGACTTTCTATGAAATATTTGCGCGAGTACCAGTATTAGACGATTGAACCTAGTAGAAAGGGTTCAGCATTAACGCATGTGAAAACCGAGTTGGGGTAGTTCCTCCATCATAGTGCCTGATGCAAATTAAATCCATATGGCCTATTTTCTTTTTTCTTCTCGAGATTAATGTGCTCGCTCACTCGCTCTCTCTCTCTCTCTCTCTCTCTCTCTCTCTCGCTCTCTCTCTGAAGATCCTTCCTTCTGAAGCCTAATCTTACTCTGCTCTTCTTACTTTGTGTGGCTATGTGCAGATTACAAATACAATTCGAGAGCAGTGCTGGAGAAGCCTTGATTATCTGACAGGAGCACTTGTGACCTACATGCACTCAAGACACTTTCTCTTCCGCAATTCACAGTTGAATCTCCCTTTGCCTTCATGTCCTAGTGATACTATGTGTGTGGCATCCTGGGAAAACCTATTGGATGTCAGCGTGGCTGAACTCTCACGTTTCACTTTTGGGGGTAACTTGACTTTAAAATGCTATAAACATTTCTACTAGAGCTGTGGTTTTCACTAGAATGTATGGTAAAAATGTCCAACAGGGGTTTCATAATTCAATTTAATTCTATTTTATTTGTATAGCGCTTTTTACAATAGACACAATCTCAAAGAAGCTTTACAGGAATATCAACACGGTATACAGATATTAAAGGCGCGAATTTATCCCGACTGAGCAAGCCACTGAGTGGCGACAGTGGCAAAGAAAAACTCTCTAAGATGTTTTAAGAGGAAGAAACCTTGAGAGGAACCAGACTCAGAAGATAACCCGTCCTCATCTGGGTAACAACAGATAGTGTGAAAATGTTCATTATGGATTTATATGAAGCAAACGTAGTCCCAGCAGTCTGGAACTGGAGTAGATGAGAGCTCCCTCCAGAGGTAGGACATCCGAAACGGATCAGGCAGGACCGTAAGCTGCCACATAGAGAGATGGCCCAAACATTTGTATTTGTCAGTGGTGGCAGTGGAGTCATGAAAAAATAAAGAAACAAATGGACAATTTTCAGCTTAAATTCACCTCCAAATGTCTTTGGATAGTGGCAAAATACAGATTGCCTTCCTTCCAGACATCACAGAGAAGCAGAGCATTGCAGAGGGTATTAAATAAGATGCAAAGTCCCTATAAGTGTCTGCAAGCTTCTTAAGCCTCTGAAGTGCCAATTTTTGAATTTGCTTATACTGTGTATATGAGTCCATTAATACTCCAGTCCTTTCCAATGCAGATGGTTAAAAGCTTGATTAGCTGAAATCGTGCTGCACTGTTTTATAGCACTGGAAACTCCGCGGAGACATAAAACCCACAATCCATTGCAGATGGGAAACAGGGATGCCTGCCAGACAGACTTTTTCTCCTTTTTTTTATTTTATTTTTTATCTTCTATGCTGAGAGCACATTCAAATGCAGCAGCACTCCTGCACAGCTCAGACTCTGTTTGGATGGGAATCTCTGAAATGCAGGAGTGGCCACACAGTGAAGGAATGACATCTGCCTTGGCACACTGGCAAATTTGCCTTAGGGAAGACCTTACTGTGGAAGGAAAGAGGAGAATTTATGAATGCTGACCTGATGGCGCTACTTACAGCTAAAAGACTCTAAAATCTCCCCATCGCTGTTCATACCGCAACCTGATTTCAAACGAGATCCACATGCCTGTACGATCTTTTATATTTTTAGACTTCCAATGCTGCTTTCTTCACCATTTCTCTCTTTCTTATCTCTCCATGGCACTTCATAAACTCTTAGCATTAGCAAAAACCGGGTCTGTTAGATTTGTTGACTTTTAAAGTGCCCTCGCTCTGGGGCAAATGGAACGGAATTTGCTTGAAGTAGCAATGCCTTTAACAGGCAATGAAAGCACGTACAATAGCAGCTGTGTTTTAACCGTGGAGTCATTTACTTCCTGTGCCTCCTAGTGTACCTTGGTCCTCCAGATCTACAGGACCAAGGTACACTAGGCTGTATATTATAGCACCAGGGCCATATTTTCTGCATTACATTGGTAAATTCTTTATCCTTTATTGACGTTGTCACAAATGTTCTTAATTTAATGGAATCTTTTGGAAAGCCAATATGTGCATGTCTCATAGGCCAAACTGTTTTACTGCTTTTACATCTCCAGCTTTTACTAGAGTCTGGAAATTTTCATCATTAAACCTGGCCAGATAATGTATACTTTCAAAAAAAAAAAAAAAAAGAAGACAACGAAAAAAAAAGGAGGGAATTTTGACAAAAGCAGATGACCAACCAGAACTTTTCCTGTAGCCTGTCTGTAAAAACACAAGATTATCCTGTTTGCATAAGATCTCTAGAACAACTTTTAAAAGCAGGTTGTTGTGGACTTTTCTTCATCCAGTGAAAATGCTAGTTTTGTCACAATCATTAAAAAGTGGAAGTGCAGAAGTGTGTATACAAAGAGAGCCTATCAGATGGTAGATCTGCCTTTAAGATCCTGAAGCTTGGGGCCAGAAAAGTGTACAAAAGATGTCGGACAGTCCATGGCCTGAGGGCGCAACATCTGTATGAAATCTCTGTGTACTGTGGGATGATCATTCCAGTGATTTTGAACACTCGTACCCGGAATAAAAATGTAAAAACCCAGGTTCAGACATAAATCATCCTTTCTACTATGAAGAGCAGTTGTGTAGAAAACCTGGAATCCTGATTGATATGAATATTGCGCAAGTTATTCATTCATCTGACTTCATTTGACACTTTCTTCATAACAGTGATGCTTTGCTTTCAGCTGAACCCTGATGCCCTGTGACTTGATATCTGGCTTCATGCAATGACAAACCCTTGTATGTCGGTGTGTCATTTCACTGTCAGGAGGAAATCCTTCAGTCAAAGGAACGCCACAGCTATCATTCTCCATTGTTTTTTTTTTTTTACTGGCATGTGTCCATCAGTGTAAGCACATGTCCCGGCTTTGTTTGCATTACTGTGGATTAGATTACTACAGACAGCAGCCCAGAGGCCAGGCCCAACGCAATGCAGTGCACAAAGAGCATATGTCAGCCTTTAAAAATATATATTCATATGTAATTGGACACCTGTGTTAGCTCTTTGTTGTGCAGCTTGTCCTTTTTGCCCTATTAGACTCTGCCTTATCACAGCAAACAAATTTGGCGATGCAGTTTCAACAGAGGAAAAGCTGCATTTACCTCACTTTAAGATCTGCTCAATAGGTTTATGTATTTCTGTATGTATCTGGAAAGTGGAGTTTAAGGAAGCCATTTATTATTTGTCCAGTTGCAATTGTTCATTTGAATCATCTAAATGTCAACTTAATTGGCAAATTTGATTCAAAAAGCTGAAATAGACCTTCAGTTGTGTAGAACAAACAATTATGAATTTTCCAGGGTACTCCAGAAAGGGCTTGTAGAGATGCTTGACAATCTTACAAATGTTTGACTTCTAAAGTTTTTAAGGTTTTAAATATGTTTAATTTTGCATATGCCTATTTTTTTTCTATTATTCATCCATCTATCCATCCATCTTCTATACTGCATATCCTCTTCAGGGTGACGGGGAAACCTGGATCCCAGGGAGCATTGGGCACACGGCGGGGTACACCCTGGACAGGGTGTCAGTATTTTTTCTATTACAGTGCCTTGCGAAAGTATTCGGCCCGCTTGAACCGTTCGACCTTTTGCCACATTTCAGGCTTCAAACATAAAGATATAAAACTGTAATTTTTTGTGAAGAATCAACAACAGGTGGGACACTATCATGAAGTGGAACGAAATTTATTGGAGATTTCAAACTTTTTCAACAAATAAAAAACTGAAAAATTGGGCGAGCAAAATTATTCAGCCCCTTTACTTTCAGTGCAGCAAACTCTCTCCGGAAGTTCAGTGAGGATCTCTGAATGATCCAATGTTGACCTAAATGTCTAATGTTCATAAATAGAATCACCTGCTCTGTGATAGTC
>JAFFST010054653.1:494574-512451 GCA_022414735.1 Noturus placidus | reverse complement strand
CCCCCGTCGTCATCAGACGTCATCGTACCCTTCACCCCCACTCCCCCTCTCCCTTGATGACGTAATACATGGACGACCCCATATATACAATATAAGTACAGTATACGCTGTGTTATACTGTATTAGATAATATACACAGATACATAGATCAACCATAATATTAAAACCACCTGACTAATATTGTGTAGGTCCCCCTTGTGCCACTAAAGCAGCTTTGACCTGTCAAGGCATGGAGTCTAAAAGACCTCTGAAGTTGTGCTGTGGTTTCTGGCACAAAGACGTTAGCAGCAGATCCTTTAAGTCCTGTAAGTTGCGAGTTGGGGCCTCTATGGATCTGACTTGTTTGTCCAACACATCCCATGTGCGATAGAATTGAGATCCGGGGAATTTGGAGGTTTAAAAGAGTGTACTTGGTCTGAAACAGGTAGGTGGTACGTGTCAATGAATCTACATGAATGCCAGGACCCAAGGTTTCCCAGCAGAACATTGCCCAGAGTATAACACTGCGTCTGCTAGCTTACCTTCTTCCCATAGTGCATCCTGATGCCTTCTCTTCCCCAGGGAATAACGCCGGTCATCCACATGATATAAAAGAAAATGTGATTCATCAGACCAGGCCACCCTCTTCTATTGCTCTATGGCCCAGTTCTGATGCTCACGTGCCCATTGTAGGCACTTTCGGTGGTGTACAAGGGTCAACATGGGGACTCTGGATGTCTGTGGCTACACAGCTCCATACACAACAAGCACTACCAAGCTGCAACTGTTGGGCCCTTGATCAAGGCCCTTAACCATCTCTCCTCTAGGGGTGCTGTATCATGGCTGACCCTGTGCTCTGACCCCAGCTTCCCATTAGTTTGGGATTTCTGAGAAAAGAATTTCACGGTGAGGCGCACGGTGGCTTAGTGGTTAGCACGTCCACCTCACACCTCCAGGGTCCAGGGTTTGAGTCCCGCCAGGGCCATGTGTGTGGAGTTTGCATGTTCTCCCTGCGTGTCGGGGGTTTCCTCCGGGTACTCCGGTTTCCTCCCCCAGTCCAAAGACATGCATGTTAGGCTGATTGGCGTGTCTAAAGTGTGTGTGTGAGTGTGTATGTGATTGTGCCCTGTGATGGACTGGCACCCTGTCCAGGGTGTACCCCGCCTTGTGCCCCATGCTTCCTGGGATAGGCTCCAGGTCCCCATGACCCTGAAAAGGAGTAAGCGGTTGAAAATGGATGGATGGATGGATGGAATTTCACGGTGCTGTAATGTATATGTGACAAATAAAAGCTTCTTCTTCTAATCTTTAATTTGAAATCTTCTCGCTACGAGCTATACAGTATTTGCTGATGCACATCAAAATCGTTCATTAATTTTAGCCAAAAAAATTTAATAAAAAACAAACAAACAAAGGGGAAATACTAAGGACAAAGTTTTTTGTCATTGTAATTTACTATTTTGAAGCAAAAAACTATTTCCAATATCTAGTTTACATCATGGGCGTAACCACGCACTCTTTGGGGGGGTCGTGACCCCCCCAATGTTGAGGAAATACCAATCTGTCCTCCCCAATATACAGGAGAAAATATTTTCTATATGTTCCGCTTTAATTCTCCCTGCCAACGGATCTGTCGTTTCTTCATCTATTCTATTTATTTTATTTATCTATTTATTTATTTATATTCTTTTTTAATATATTCACGTTTGTTACGAAAATATGCCCCCCCCCACCTCCAATTCTACACTTGGTTTCGCCCAGACTCAACGCAAGTTCGGTGATGTATTTGAGCAGTTTCCCCATGCTGTGGGAGCTTCTATCACTCAGAAACCACGTGAATTCAAACAGTAACTGTAATCCTAAACCTATCTTCTAAATATACAAAATTTCAGTATCAAATTTTGGAAGTTTGGCTGCGCGGGGGGTGGGGGGGTTAGCTCTTGGACCCCCCCAATGTCTAAACGCTTGGACCCCCCCAATGTCCATAACATGGTTACGCCCTTGGTTTACATGTATTAAAGAGGTCTGTGTTTTTTTCACAGACCCTAACAGATCTCTTTTACCCTTCTTTTTTTTTACCCGAAGGAAACTGCAATAGATCACACTTTAAATCTATTATCTAATAATAAACAAGGCCTTCTGTTCTCTTCCTGTCAGTCACGGAATTTTGGTCTCTTGGGAATTTTACACCTCCAGTGAATCCATACAGTCATTATTCTCTTGAGCCATTCTGAAGCTAAAGTGTGCTCTAGGGAATAATATCCAGCATGCCTTCTGAGCTTTACCTCCAGCTTCAGTGACAAGGCTGTGAAATGGAGCTGCCACGTTAAACAACAGGGAATTTGTTTACTGAGGAAATCACTGAAAGATAATTTTAGTGTAAGTGTGTGTCTATCCTTTGAGACTGTCGTTGTTTTTTTTAGAGGTTATATTCTTTTAAAATGATGAATTTGGTGAATAAAGAAAGGAGAGGTGAAGGACGTTTGAGGAATTTTCATTCAAGAGGTGAAGGGAAAGAGACTGTGAGAACATGTAAGAACAAAAAGATGTCAGGATAATGTGTGAGGACAAACGGTGAGGATGTGACTAAGGTGAGTAATTTTGTTTGTGATGACTGAGGAATGAGTTGGGTTAAAGTGAGGATGAGGAGGTGTACTGAGTGAGGTTGGGGAGAGATGAGGAAAAGTCAGGATGAGGCGATGTGAGAACAAAGTGGTGTGGTGAAATGAGGATAAGGAGGACAGGGATATGAAGTAGGTAATGAAAGATGAGGACAAAGTAAAGATGATGAACTTGAGTGGATGAGGATTGAGGATGAAGAATATAGATGAAGTGAGAATAAATGAGGATAAAGCGATAGAAAAGTAAGGAGGTTGGGTAAGGATGAAGTAAATGTAGATAAAAACTCATGGTGAAATCAGAACGAGTCAGGGTAGAGGATGAAGAGTCAGGGTGAAGTGAGGATGAGGCAGGTGTGTGAGTGAGGTAGAGTGAGGATGAGGAAAAGGATGAAGATTCGGGATTAAGTGTGGGTGATGGTTTGCCGTGATGTGAGGATGTGGATGAGTGAGCAAGGCTTGGGATTGAGGATGAACGAGGATGAGAAATGAGAGTAATGACAAAGAGTGAGGATGAGGCACGTGTGTGAATGAAGTGGATGAGAGGATGAGCAATGAGGATAAAGTCTCAGGATGAAGCGAGGCTGAATGTGGATAAGGATTTGCATTGACATGATGGGGAGGAATGTGAAGGAATGAGGTTAAACAAGAATGATGCATGAGGATGAAGAGTCAGGTTGAATTGAGGATGACTTAAGTGAAAGAGTAAGGATTAAGAGTGAGGTAGAGTGAGGATGAGGATAAAATGTGAGGATAAAATGTGGCTGAATATGAATAAGGATTTGCAGTGGCGTGAGGATGATGAAGGTAAGGATGAAGTGAGGATGAAGGCGGTATGACATGGGTAAGTAAGTGAGGATAAGGAGTAAGTTTAAGTTTGGATGAGGAATGAGGATGAAGACTGAGGATGTAGTGAGAATAATGCTGGATGAGGATTTGCCGTGAAGTGAGGATGAGACAGGGGTTTAAGCAAAGATTAGGACCGAGGATGAGTCGAGAGTCAGGATGAAATGAGGATGAGGGAATGAGGATGTATAGGGGTGCACGGTGGCTTAGTGGTTAGCACGTCTGCCTCACACCTCCAGGGTCCGGGGTTCGAGTCCTGCCAGGGCCGTGTGTGCGGAGTTTGTATGTTCTCCCCGTGTATCGGGGGTTTCCTCCGGGTACTCCGGTTTCCTCCCCCAGTCCAAACACATGCATGGTAGGCTGATTGGCGTGTCTAAAGTGTCCGTAGTGTGTGAGTGTGTGTGTGAGTGTGCCCTGTGATGGACTGGCACTCTGTCCAGGGTGTACCCCGCCTTGTGCCCGATGCTCCTTGGGATAGGCTCCAGGTTCCCCTGTGACCCTGAACAGGAGTAAGCGGTTGAAGATGGATGGACGGTCGGATGAGGATGTGAGCAAGAATTAGAAGTGAAGATTTACAAGAAGATTTACAGGGAAGTGAGGATGAAGCAGCTGAGTAAGTATGGATTAGGAGTGAGTTTACGTGAGGATAAAGAACGAAATGAAGCCAATGAGAGAAATGAGGATGAGGAACTTTGTTGGTTTTAAGGAGTCAGGTGTAACAGACAGGTAAAATACTGTGAGGATAAAGAGTGGTGGTGAGGTTGGGTGAATGAAGAAAACGTGTAGGGATGAAGTGAGGATGAGGATGGTGAATGGTGGATGAAGTCTGTCACGCTGGTCCTCTGGACTGAAAGAGTAATACCCATCAGGTGCAGTAGTTTAACACAGTGTGACAAAAAAAAAACCACACCACAAATGATTTATTAGTTGTTTATTTTGCTCCTAACCTTCCTCGGGGCCAGAAATAAATAATTCCCCAACAGCGTGTCTTCAGCCCATAAATTCTAGTCAAAATCCTGTCCAGCTCATGTGGCATTCAACCTGAGAGCTGAGCATGAAATCCAGGTTCCAGTCCAGAGGCCTTCAGTAGGGTCCAAAATAATACTGTTAGCTTTTGGATAAATGGTTATTATACAATATATATGAAATATAAAAGGTAGCTTTTGAAAAAAAAAAATTCAAGATGTTTTATTACAGATTACCCAAAATTGTCAATTAAATACTGCAAACAAAATCAATAAAAATCATTTTTAGTTCACTTATAACTATAATTCTTGACTATTTAACTTGAATCTATTTCTCAGAATTTTACAGGGTGTTCAAAGTGCTTCACTGAATCTGAATAAACTGTTAACACACCAATTTCTATGAAGTGGTAACACACACACACACACACACACACACACACACACACTTCGAAGACAAGGTGTTAACTGTTGGAATCTTTTAACACATGATACACATGACTTTCGGCCAATAAAAACACACTGTTTAGAACTGCAGACTGTTAAAGAAGTAATATCAAAGTCAATATTTCACGTTTAAAAGTAAAAAAAAAAAAAAAAAAAAAACCAACAGTTACTGTGCAGATGATAATATTTAAGCACAAAACACAACTAAGGTGCTTTCAAAAAAATTTAGAACTGAAACGTTTAATAGAGAAATGCTGCTCTTTGGAGTAACACTGGAAACTGCACTTCATAAAGCATAGAAACAACAAAAAATTCAATTAATATAAATGGGGGTTTATTTATTTTTTAGATCAGATCAGATTACATTTGAAATTCAGTTTATTTTTTTACATCACTTTCAGTTTACATTTGAAATTCAGTTTATTTTTTTACATCACTTTCAGTTTACATTTAAAACTCAGTTTATTTTTTAAATCACTTTCAGTTTACATTCGAAATTCAGTTTATTTTTAAATCACTTTAAATCTATATTAGAAGATCAGCTAATTTGTTTAGAACCCTTTCAGTTTACATTTGAAATTCTGTTTATTTTTTCAAACTCATTTTCAGTTTACATTTGAAATCTGGTTTATTAATTGCGCCATAGTACCTTATATCACATACTTGCATTGATTGATTGATTGATTGATTAATTAATTAAAATGAATAATGTGCAATTCCAAGGACAGAACTTTGTGTAGCTGAACTTAGAGAATAGTACAAAAAGGTGGATTTATGGTGTATTTGATACCTTTATTTTGGAAAAAGAGATTTCTTTAATGGATTAAGTTTTGGTTTCTGGTAACTATGACTTCTAATTGTTTCAGTGACTGAGATATTCATTCTGGGACAGCCTAAATATTAGTAATAAATCATGGAGCGCTTAATAATTATTATTTTTTTTTAATACAGTTCTCGGTACACAGGACTTACTGTATATTCAAGCATTTTTAAAAAATTTAATGACAGTTACTCAGACAGCTAAAAATGGCTTGTCTCAGTTTTAAATAATGTATTCGTGAATAATTAATATCAACTGAGCACAATTTTCTATTAGTTTTTGATAAATGATGAAATAAAACAGCTCTTGGCAGTGGACTCAGACTTTTGGACTCGACACTATTACTTCAGTTTCTTGAACACTGCATGGCGTTATAGAGCATATGGAGGCCTTTTTTTTTGTTTTGTTTTTTGCATACAATCTTTCTTTTTTTGAAGGCTTCAATACAAAATGATGCTTTTAAAAAAAAATAAAACATCTAATGGCACACATACAGTCCACTAACATTAAATACTGATAAAGAAAAGGCCCAGGCTCACCAGAATTACGGGTTTTATGTATTTATAGCTTTGAGGATGGTCTGGTGCATAATTAACTGGCTGTGGATTGAAGCTCGAATGCAGCATTGTGTTTACTACGGCTCAAGTACACTTCAACTTATAAACAGCACGCATATATAATGTACTGTCTCCCTATTATTAATTATGGAAATAACGCAGCAGAAGCGCATCCCAAATCCATTACTGTAGGAAGCTAGACTTGTCTCAATAAATCAGCATCTACAATCAAAAGTGAAATAATTTTTTATGCATAATGTATGTGCTTGTTGCCACAACAGCTGTTCATTATGCATAGTAATGCATTCGGGGTAGTTTTTTAAAAACTTCAAACCTATAAAATAATCATAATGAATGCTTCATTATGGGGCAACTGAGAAGACAGGAAATTCAGTTTACCATACATCGCATCTTTTACTGTTCTTTGTGCATTTTTATTGGCGTGACAATCTCACAAGTTTTAAATAGTGCTGGAAGTGATGATGAACAGCCTGCAGGCATGTTTTAAATGAATTGTGGAGGGTTTTTAAATGAGGTATCGAGACGCAACCAGATGTGAGATGATTATCTGATGTCAACACTAAGTGCCAGTATAACCAAGGGTATTACACACCGAGGGGAAAGAGGGGAAAGACTTCAGATATTTTGATGGTCAGTGGTGTGATGGTGAGCTCTGATTATTATTATTGTAATTATTAGGAGCAAAGCTAGCACATGCTACGTTATAGAGTCCCCTCTGAAACTGCTGGAATGGCAAGGCCAGTTCTTTTGTCTGTGCGATACACCAAATACATTCGTGTAACGCTACAGTTTTAAATTATGAGCATGTTAAAGTGTTTTTTTGATCTCGGATGCATGTAAATCTATTGTATGAGACCTTTAAAACAAAAGTGGCACGTTTCAAAACCATAATAAGTGCGCTTAAAGGTCCTTTAAGGTCGCTCAAGCTCAATTACTTGCCAAGACGTGGTTACGTTGAAGTTTTTCGACGTGGCAAACCTAAGGAGGAGTTTTTTAATTTTTTTTTTTAAAAAAGGATAAAATTTCGATTTCTAAGAAGAAAAGTGTAAACTTAATGAATACTTAATGAATATGTATAAGTATGTGCAAGGGCGTAACCATGTTATGGACATTGGGGGGGTCCAAGCTCTAAACCCCCCGCGCAGCCAAACTTCCAAAATTTGATACTGAAATTTTGTATATGTAGAACATAGGTTTAGGATTACAGTTACAGTTTGAAATCACGTGGTTTCTGAGTGATAGAAGCTCCCACAGCATGGGGAAACTGCTAAAATACATCACCGACCGAGCTGCTAAAATACATCACCGAACTTGCGTTGAGCCTGGGAGAAACCAAGTGTACAATTGGAGGGGGAGGGGCATATTTTCCGTAACAAACCTGAATATATTAAAAAAGAATATAAATAAATAAATAGATAAATAAAATAAATAGAATAGATGAAGAAAAGACAGATCCGTTTGCAGGGAAATTTAATGCGGAACATATAGAGAATATTTTCTCCTGTATATTGGGGGGGGACAGATTGGTATTTCCTCAACATTGGGGGGGTCACGCCCCCCCCCCCCCCAAAGAGTGCGTGGTTACGCCCATGAGTATGTGTACATATGTAAAAGTCTTAAATGTGTAGAAACAGAAGCTAATTCATAAGAAAAACAATAGCTAAAAGGTAGCATTTACTAGCCTTGCTAATAAACAACAGTCCAGCTAGCATGATGCAAACATATCCTGCTAATCAGTCCTCACTTGCTAGCATAAACGTAGCAGGATTTTAAGCAGTATCTCTACTTCAATTATCTTCAAGTTCTTTACTGCCTTTCATTTTGTTAACAGGAAGAGGTTAGTTATGACTTAGACACCTAAATAATAAAGGACAAGCAAAGGTCATTAGGGCTAGCAAAGATCACAGTGTGTGGAGGTAATTTTCTGATGAATAGCTACATGGTTCTTTTCATTTTCCTCACAAGTTCCCATGTCCTTGTCGTCACCTGTCTCTGGCTGGCTTCAAATGAAGACAAACTGGCCTGGGAGGTAGATTTAATTTCTTCATGTGCCTTGATGCTCAAACGAGAGCCAAGCCGGCAACAATGTGGCATCTGAATGCAATAATCTCAAATTAAGTCATCCATAATTCAAGGCTTGTCATGAAGACGAATTAATAATTCAATAGATAAATAATTTACAAAATAATCAAATAAATAAGTAATAACGCGCCATAAATAACCCAGCGGATCAGATCGTACGGCGAGGAGACCTCGTGCTAGAATCAAAAGCTGTTTCTAGTTGAAATTTTCTGAAACACAAACGACCCGTCTATGGTGTTTACCTCAAAATAGATATATTAGAGGACAGAAGACATATTTATCTCTCTACGCTTCATATAATCCTTCTGTTTATCCTATAATCGTATGAGTTAGTGGCTCGGTATGGCATGCACTGGTACCTTCCCAGGTCATGCTCGTCTCTCTCTCTCTCTCTCTCTCTCTCTCTCTCTCTCTTTGTCTTTCTCACACACACACCCACGCACACACTAGGTTTGTGTCTTGCCCTTTGAGAGAGAGCGCGAGGTCAGAATGAGACTATGCGTGCCAGCGGTGCCAGCGCTGCCCCAGTTCCCCTCCCCTGGGCCTCCAGAAACCATCTGGCTGCCGTTCCTGCCACACACACACACACACACACACACACACAGACACACACACACACACACACGAACCAACATAGCTGTCAGATGCCATCTCGACCCACAATGCATTCCGAGTGTATACCTGTGCTACAGAGCATAAAAATAGCAAATCTTATTAATGAAATATTCAGTTAAAAAAAAAAATGCAATTGACGGAAAGACGGTTGTTTTGTTAGATTAATGTTAGGGAGGGGTGAGATTAATAATTGAAATGAAACCCAAAATGCTTATACGTTGCCTGGGGGGCGCTACTGGAGAGCCATCGACCAATCAGAAATGTTTACACACACTGTATAAGCTGCCAAACCTCATTGGCTCTGGTTTAAATCTGGTTTAAATCACATGACACAAAGATTAATTAAAAAAAATTACAATGAGTATACGAGTTCCTTCAATAGCAGCCAGTGTGTGTGTGTGTGTGTGTGTGTGTGTGGATGTAGGAAAGCCAGAGATATATTTATGAGCTTGCAGGACAGACAGCGCTCGAGATAAAACAGTCGAGAAATGTGCAACAGACAAAAAAACAGCCGAATGTGGAATAGTGAGGGAGCGTAATGAAGCCAGCTGGGCCTGATCCAGCCAAGCAGAGGAGCAGCGATGAGGAGGAGGAGGAGGAGGAGGAGGAGGAGGGGAACGATTGATAGAAGAGGAGGAGAAGAGAAGAGAGAAGAGAAGAGGACAGACAGACGAAGACATGAAGGATGTATGGCTGTTCAGCCTGCTGTATTGTATCAGGACGCAGCAGTAGGTTGACTTCGTCCAAACTCGAGGAAAAGCCGCTCCATGCCAAGTGCTCGGCATCTGCTAATCACGCCGCAATTACTAGCCTAATAGATGCTTCTTCTTTTTTTTCCCCCGTTGCTGTTTTCCACCCAAATCCGCCATGTTGTGAGGACACATTCACAAGCCGGTGGTGAAGAGGACATGGCGACGGCAGATCCTCCGGTTTAAAGGATCGGCGCTTGCTAAAAGCAGAAGAAATGTTGAATTTTAAAAGTCCACTCCATTAGCAACACATTCTCTGTTATATAAAGTAGAGTGAGATTGTTTGTTTGGATTGTTGTAAAGATGTTGCATTATGAACACAAATAGGTAAAATAGGTGATGTACAGTAATGTATGTAAATAAATAAATAATGCACTTTTCAAAGTCATGGAAATATCACAGTTTTTATAAAATGGGCCCAAACTGACTGAAAGATGAACTTCAGTTCAAATTCTGTACGTATTCTGATAAATCGATAACATTTTTATAAGTACATGTTTTTATGTAAAAAAAAAAAAGAAGAAAAGAAAACAACCCCAAACAGAACACGTACAGTATCACGTAAATATAGTTAAATAAAGTAAACAACAGTTAGTTCTTTTTATAATGCAGCAGTACAGTAGTGCTGGAAATTATTCACAACCTTATTATTATTACTGATAAACCTGTAATTATATACTGATTTGAAGAGGCTGTTGTGTGTTTATTCTCAGGTCGTGATGAGGCTCTAGCTGTTGTCTGCTTTTTGTTCCTTGTAAAGCTTGGTTTAAGGCTTGGTGGCTTTTAGAAAGAGAATGAGAGGCAGGAAAGTGTCCCAGGACTCGCAATAGGATTCATCTTTTTTCTTGTGAATCAGAAACGTACGCATGTGTTTACAAACATCAAACCACGCCTCTAAAAACTACTGTTTTATACCAAGTGTATAGACTTCATCATCTATCGATAGGTAGATAGATAGATAGATAGATAGATAGATAGATAGATAGATAGATAGATAGATAGATAGATAGATAGATAGATGCCATTTATTGGGATAATGACGTGTCTTTTTATCGAGAAAGAGAAAAGGAAGCGGCTGATGAGAGAACGGTTTACAGTTTATAGCTGCTATAATGCAAGTGTTTAACAACATTAGATGTAAAGATAAATGGATATAAAAAAGTGTCATTCTTTAAAAATGCGCATTGTTACTGTTGGTAAACAATGAAAGCACGATATGTGCTGTTGTTGGAAAATAATCAACTTCTGTGTTGTAACAGTACCTCGGGCTACATCACACCGCCCCGTTGCTCATTATTCTCCTAGGGTTAGGGTTAGAATAACAATTTCTAAATTAAACATCAGCATTTCACATTTGCATAACGCTTAAAACCGCACAACTGAATTATGTCACACAGCCTCGCCCACTTTGCTTATGTAATGCTCCATTTATGTAAATCTCCACCTTTGTCGTAATACATTCATGAGGTACTGTACATATTGAGCTAATTATTTATGAAAATGCACTGCATGTTCTAGCTAGCTTTATTATGCATTATGAATTGTTAACATGATATATCATCAGTAGTATTCAGAACACATTATAACACCAACCACCTTCATATAGACCCCTTCACTGCTCGTAGCCGAGTAGCCTAGCAACTTGATGCTGCTTGGTTATAATTCTGAAGAATCTATCAAGAATTTTATTTTGGAATCAGATTGACTTCAGCTAAAATGTGTGTTTGAGCAGTTACTATAGAAACAATAACATATCAGAACGAGTGCATTAATATTAACCCATTGTTCATGTTACAGCCGGAACTACTTGTGCTTTTATACGAGAATAACGCATGCCTTCTGAACTTCTGGCCAATCAGATTCAAGCATTCAAACACACTGTAATATGAATGCTTATAATGCATAATACATTCTGCTAACCAGTTATGAATGCATTATAAACATTACTATACACGGTCCTGTCTTTTCATAAATATTTAGAACCATGTACTTTATTAATGTAACTTTTTACAGGTTAGGAATGTATTCATAGGTCATTATACACAAGGTTTGTACAACACCTCTGATAGACTTTCCCTCTTTTCTCAGCTTCAAAATGCCTTGCTTTTCTCCGGTCTTCATGTTGGTTTATCCTTTTTAACAAATGTAATTTTCACAGGTGAAACTGAGGGATAAAACCAAGACTAGATATCCAGAGCTATTTATTTAAACAACCAACCTATTAGCACGTCCGCCTCACACCTCCAGGGTTCGAGTCCCGCCAGGGCCATGTGTTTGTGGAGTTTGCATGTTCTCCCCGTGTGTCGGGGGTTTCCTCCGGGTACTCCGGTTTCCTCCCCCAGTCCAAAGACATGCATGGTAGGCTGATTGGCATGTCTAAAGTGTCCGTAGTGTATGAATGTGTGTGTGAGTGTGTATGTGATTGTGCCCTGTGATGGACTGGCTCCCTGTCCAGGGTGTACCCCGCCTTGTGCCCGATGCTCCCTGGGATCGGGCACAAGGCGGGGTTCCCCCTGGACAGGGTGACCAGATCCATACACACCATTAATACATGCTTACAGAAGTGCATGATAATATAAGATGTAAAACAAAAAAAAAAAAACAACGACAACAACGAAAAAACACAAACTTGGCATTTATGTCTTATCCACAATTTCATCTCATTATTCTTTTATTATTTAGGAAAATGGTGCCAGAGAATTTCCACTGTTTATCTGCTCGAGCTCATTTGGAGGAGACGAAGGCCAAAATGTTCATAATGTAAACGCTTCGCTCACTTGGCAAAAGTTATCAGCCGAGGTCTCGCGTGGGCCGAAGAGGCAGCGCTTAAAAAACGGCTCTCGAAAGATGTCGCAAATTGAAAAATTTGATTTCCCAGAGCCACAGTAGGTTTCGTAAGTACACGGTTACGACGGTTTATTAGCCGCCTGTGTGCTTAAGTCAACGGCGCAGAATTCGTGACAAAGGAAAACGCTGTAGAATATCTTTAAAAAATCAACAAAAAAAAAACAGAGAAAATGTGGGAAAAAAGAAGAGAAGATTGTCATTGCGTTAGTATTGAGTGGAAAGTACCGCGCTCCGGAACGAGGGTTTTTTCACACACTGTACTGTATGTAATCAACATTTTCGCCCAATTTGCTGCAGTAAAGTGAATTTTTTTAAACTTCAGTTAACTTGATTTTCGAACACTTCTCAGTCGTTTGGACTTTCACAATAACCATTTAAATATTTTTACATAATTCAGTCAACTACGAACATTTATTACACAAACATAGGCATTTATTTCATGACAGCACCATCGCCTTGACATTCTATAGTAAATATTTGTAACATTATATAAACTTTCTCAATCGAAGTTTTATCTCTCTTTGCTCCCTTTCTTTCTTCTTTTGTTTTTTTGTTGTTTTTTTTTTTTTTACTGTAGGACCCTGAGTTGAACTACCAAAATGTCTTTATTTATTTGTTTGTTTATTCCTCTACTGCTGCCTTCCTTTCGTTCTTCCTTACATGCTTTCTACTCCTCTTTCCATCCATCCATCCATCCATCCATCCATCCATCCATCCATCCATCCATCCATCTTCTACCGCTTACTCCTTTATCAGGGTCACGGGGGAACCTGGAGACTATCCCAGGGAGCATGGGGCACAAGGCGGGGTACACCCTGGACAGAGTGCCAGTCCATCACAGGACACAATCACATACACACTCACACACCCATTCATACACTACGGACACTTTAGACACGCCAATCAGACTACCATGCATGTCTTTGGACTGGGGGAGGAAACCGGAGTACCCGGAGGAAACCCCCGACACACGGGGAGAACATGCAAACTCCGCACACACATGGCCCCGGCGGGAATCAAACACTCGACCCTGGAGGTGTGAGGTGGATGTGCACTATGCTACTATACCACTATGCCACCGTGCACCTACTCCTCTTTCTCCTTTGTTTAATCAATATCTATCATTTGCTTTTTCATTCATTCATCCATCCATCTAACCCTTTTCTGTTTAATCATATACAGGTGACTGAAAATGAATCAATTATTAATTATTTTTTTCCTCACTTGTTTTTTTTTCTATTCTGTCTTAGTTTTTTTCCTTCTACCATAGTTTCTCCCCTTTCTTCTTTCGTTTCCCATTTAGTATTCCCTTCTTTCTTTCTTTCTTTCTTTCTTTCTTTCTTTCTTTCTTTCTTTCTTTTCTTTCTTTCCCTTCTCCTTCTTTCTTTCCCCATTCTCATTTACCTCTTTGCGTTTCCCATCCGCCCTTCTTTCTTCCTTAGTACTATATTTTGTTCGCTCATTCATTCATTCTTTATTTATTTATTTCCTTATTACTTTTCCCCTCATCGTCCTTTGCCTCATTCATTTCCCCCTCTGCTTTTCTTTCTTTATTATCCGTTCGTTCTTTCTTTCCCACACTTTCTTTCTTTCATTCTTTCTTTCTTATTTTGCCTATTTCTGTTGCTCTGTCCTTCTCCCGTTCTCACTTTTTCTTTTCTTTTTCCACATTTGTCTTTTTTCTTTCTTTTCAGCTCTGCCCGTCCTTCTTTCTTACTCTTTTCCTTCCTCCTTTCTCTCTCTCTCTCTCACACACACTATTTCTTTTTTCTGTATCCCCCTTCATCTCTCTTTTCCCTTTCTTTCCTTCATTCTTACTTTCTTTCTTTCCTCCTTTCTCATTGCTGTTCCTCCTTCGATACTCCGTCCTCTTGTGTAAATGATCTGTAGGGTCCCCTGCACTAACTCGTTTTCATTCTTTGCCTCCAATTGTATTTTTTTTTCTATTCTCCCCCTTTCATTTCTTTTCTTCCTGCAGGGTCCCGCGTCTGTTTACCAAGACGGATTCCTATTACATGGTTTATAAATAAACAGTTGACTTTTTTACTATTCAGGAATGTATTATTTAAGCCTGAGATGAATCAATTATTTAACGTCTTCTCATCTCTGAGTGTTTCACTCAATAACAGCAGACCTGATGTTTGATTAATATAATGTGACAACTTTGCATACTTTTTCTAAAACAGCTACATTGATGTATTTGGTAAATTGCTTTCATTCGAAGATCCAAATATTGGCTCTGTAGCGGATTTTTGAACTCAACACCTTCCAGGAAGCCCCGAGTAACGGCGTCCAGGGCATCCCGCAAGTTCCCTGGGAAAGGCTCCAGGCTCCCTGCGACCCTGTGTAGGAAAAGCAGATGGATGGAGTACAAGTAAATGAGCACAGTGTCAAACCGATACCTTTATCCATATCTACGCATCCCTAGTAGAAATACCACTTATGTCCAAGGACCATGCCGACAGTCGCTTAAGACAAGATGATGGAGCAGTAATTAAATAAAGAATCTCGCTTATTAATGCTTTTCAAAACGTCAGAAAGATTCCCCAGAAGCTCTTTTCACTTATCACAGGGTTCCTTCGATCTCATCTCGTCTGTGCTTCCGTGAGCTAATTGACGCTCGCTCTCTGGTGGGAATCTGATGGGTCATTACAGCATGTGAGGGGTGATGGGATACGTATCCCGCCGCTGACTCACCGACGAGGCTCCCGCGGAGTTCATTTCAATCACACGAAAAGCAATACGCACCTTCACAGCCCGTTAAGAATGCATTTAGCAGTTATCCACGCACTTAATTATTCAAACGCTACACTGATGTAAATGAGTGCAAACATGACAGGATTAAATATCAGGGCGGCGGGAACAATAGGGGCTCGAGGAAAGGGCTCAAGACGACTGGAGGATGACGGAGAGAGATTCCCACGGCAGCTCGACAACCTGCATTAGCGTTAGCGGCAGAGGAGAATTCTTTGCTGATTGAAAAGCAATGAAAGCAAGAACACGTTCTTTAAGTCCATGCAGCAGACAGAAACACGCTCTTGTGCCAGGTTTCAATGCTGTTAACATGCCCTTGTCCTTCACCATTTCCCCTTAACGGAATCCGTGACACGTCAATACAAGTGTAAGACAAATTAATAATACGTTCACCGGCCACTTTATTAGGTTCAGTTCTACACTTGCTTACAGAGAAAAGAAGGAGACCAGATGATGGTTTTTTTCTAATCTTCAGTTTCTGTTCTTGACCGACGGGACACCATGGTCCACAAACGACGTGATTTCTGCTGTTGTAGCCCATCCCTCTCGACATGTTATGCATTCTGAGATGCTGTTCTGTGCACCACGGATGTACAGAGTGATTATTTGAGATAGCCTTCATGTCAGTTCAAACCAGTTTTTTTTTTTCCATTCTCTTCTGAACTCTCTCATAATAATTACAAACAGTAGCCTACTGTGCAAAAATCTAGGCACCCTATGCTGTTATATCTTATAATGGGCGGCTGTGGCTCAGTCGGTAGAGCGGATTGTCCACTAATCCACTAATCGAAGGGTTGGTGGTTTGAATCCCGGCCCGGGTGATCCCATGCCGAAGTGTCCTTGGGCAAGACACTGAACCCTAAGTTGCCCCCGATGGCAAGCTAGCACCTTGCATGGCAGCTCTGCTACCATTGGTGTGTGAGTGTGTCTCATTTGTAAGTCGCTTTGGATAAAAGCGTCTGCTAAATGAATAAATGTAAATGTTATGATACCACAGTGTTTTAGAATTCTCTATTCTGATTGGCCAGAAAGTGTTGGTTAATTAATGTTTGTTTGTTGAATACAGGTTTAAATGAATGCATCATTTGTTCTGATATGTTTTTCACTTTACACAAATGGATTATAAACAGATTTTTTTTGTGACATGTTTAACATCTCTGAAAGGAGTCTTCAGCGTGAGCACTTGGTAACAGTCAGAGGTAAAGCTATAACTAACGTTTGTGCCACGGAAGAGTCTTCAGGACAGACGAGTTTGTATATTGCAGTTTCTCAGTAACGTGACGAGCTGAGATAAAAAACAAGAATGGCTGGCGAGGGAATGACGGTTTATACAGTAGCTTCTATAACATAAATGATAACAGGAAATTGTTTTGTGGATGTCTTAGAACATTAAATATCACTATGAATAGGGATAGTAAAAAAAAAAAGTGCATCATTCTTTAAGACATTTTTTAAAATGTGCAAAAAAACAAACAAACAAACAAAAAAAAAACAAAGGTGAAATCTTTGGTATAAAAGGAAATATTTTTTGCTTAGTTAGTATCAGTTTAAAGATACAATACTTTATCATTGTTTGTCTCTTTTTGTTCCAAATCACTCACGCTTTATGAATGCCATGTTACACGCCAAAGACCTAGAAGTTTCACAGCAAACAAAACCAGTGTGAGAACAATGTGCAAAAATGAAAATGTTTCCGTAGAGACAGGCTCACAAAAGACGACGACGCTGACATACATTGTCTGTGGATCATGAGTGTGTGTGTGTGTGTGTGTGTGTGTGTGTGTGTGTGTGTGTGTGTGTGTGTTCCTGAGCATATCCACACTGTTAAAACCAGAATCTCTTTTTGAAAGGCGTGCCGGGCCGTAGGGAGGAAGACGAGGGTCAGTGCTGTCCGAGAGTTCGACCTCGGAGACACAATCCACGGCAGGATGTGTCTGTGGTGGTGTGACAGAGAGCTGGCTACTGAATATTCCAAAGGTGCAACATCTGGAGAGATGGCACATCCAGACCAATTAAAATTAAACAAAACAAAAAAAATCATTCCCTTGCCCAGATGTGCATATCAGTAAATTGTTTCCTTTGCTATCTATAGGTTTGTTTATCTATAGGTTTGTTAACTGCATGCATATTCATACTGATTTGCTACTTAGCTAGCAAGCTAATTTGCAGACTAACTAACGGATTAGTTAGCAAGTTAATTTGCTCTTAGCCAAGAGCAAGTTAATTCCTCGATTCATAAAGAAGACCTACTGTTGTAGGGTTCTGCATAGAACCTTTGAAGGTTGTCCGGTAAGGCTTTGACTGCAGGTTTTACGCGAGATTTAGCTATAATAACAAGGTAAATTGTGGCCATAAAGGTTGTCAGTCGGTATTAAATTGTGCCAAGAAAACATTCCTCACACCATTACATCACCTCCACCACCCTGTATGATTTTATGAATTGCACTGCTGCCACATGATTGGCTGATTAAAGCATGAACAAGCAGATTTACAGGTGTTCCCAATAAAATGGTCAGTCAGTAGGTACAGTATGAGCATGAAAGTATTTGACCAGATAAATGTCATGAATATATATAT
>JAFFST010054653.1:480719-485904 GCA_022414735.1 Noturus placidus | reverse complement strand
GACTGGGGGAGGAAACCGGAGTACCCGGAGGAAACCCCCGACACACGGGAAGAACATGCAAACTCCACACACACACATGGCCCTGGCGGGACTCGAACCCCGGACCCTGGAGGTGTGAGGCGGACGTGCTGACCACTAAGCCACCGTGCGCCCCATATCCGCAATCACACAGCTTTATTCTGTGGTGAAATAACGTCTCTGTTTAAATCAGCTGAATACATTTAGATGGCGTGGAGCGTCTAGAGTTCATGTCCCTGTGCAAGCTTGTTACCATAGAACCAGCGCTTTAATATTAACCTGTGATTTCAATTATAGCTACTACTACTACTATCAGAGCTGCTGTTGTAGAAAAGTAATCAACACCTACTGACCAATCAGAGTCAAGAATTCAGCAGCACTGTTATGTAAACACTGTTAACGCCTCATTTTTACTATTTATTTACCGCCTGCAGTGTTGTTTGTCAGATCAGGAACATGTAAAAAGGATGCTATTGGAATCCAGCTGAGACACACACACACACACACACACACACACACACGGTGAGGAGAATGCTTGTTAAACTGGTATTCTGTTAGCTTTATCTCCAGTCAAGAAGCACCACAACCCTTGAAGCTCCTAGATGGGCTGAAGATTCTCCTTCCTGAACGGCCCCCTTCTTATTTTATGAGATAATACCTCCCGTTTATTGGATTTCCATCCATTTCATCGAGCTCAATCTGCCTTTTTAAGGTGAAAAGAAGCGGGAGAAAAAAGACGGCATTGAGTGGCAGTGCGTTTGTTCACGGCATTGTGCTTAATGCAATGTAGGTCAGTGTTCTGCTGCGGCGAAGATAAGACTCGTCGAACAAGTGTTGTGTGCACTTACAAGAAAATATCTGTCAAAAAGGCAATTCACAGATCTACACAGACGTTTTGGGTTGTTTTGGCTCCTGAAGAGTTCCTTCGTCATTAGCATTAAAAACAACAACAACAACAACAACAACAACAACAAAAAAGGCAGGCCAGAGATTTGGGCCTATCTGGCACGAGTGGCAGCAAAGCCGGCCTGGCCCAGGTTGTTATCTGTTCTGCACAGAGGTGCAGCTGTTTAGCGAATGGATTTGTTGATTTTTAAAGGGAGAAAGAAGGGGGGGGGGGTGTGAAGAAAAATCAGATACTGACAAGAAACCTCAGAAAAATGTGTGCATTTCATGCACAGTCTTACCTTCTGCTTTGAGAGTTCACAGTATTTTTGGAACTGGCATTTAAGAGCATGGACATGTGCTTATTCTGTCCGTTTCCGGATTTTGTCCCTTTCTTCACTTTCCAGTCTCCTGAGGGTTAGGGACGCGACCGCACAAAGGGGCCCAGTGAGGCTGCACACTTCGGCGTGGGTGCAGATGCAGCTGGCAATGGTGCCGCCTTTGTCTGGAGCTTTCCATGCCCAACACACACACACACACACACACACACACACACACACACCCGCGCGCGCGTGGAGGAATTCTGGCCCACGGAAGAGTCCCAAAGGGGTGGGAAGATGGCCCCCAGCCACTCAGGCTTAGCGGGTGGCTGCCTTCAATGATGTTCTCCCTCTCTCCCTCTCTTCCTCACACACACCGTTACATGACTCATGCCCATTAGGAACACAGGGCACACATTTGAATCTTTCCTCTTCATTTTCAATAGCACATGCTGTGATAAACCAGGAACAAGAAATGTGATTATTTCAATATTTTTTTAATGATTAATATCAATATTGTTCCAAATTATGACAATAACGTTCCTTTATTATTTATTATTACGTTCAGAAATGTAAGGAGTTTACAGATAACCCCTTATACTTCATGACAACTTATTCTATGTTGTGAGCAGTTGTGAAAACATCTTAAAAAAAAAAAAAACTCCCAAAGTCTGACTAGCGTATGTTAGCTAGCTGCCTAGCATTAACAGTGATGTTAGCTAGCCACGCTTTGATGAAAATTAGGAAGGTCTGACTTAAAAATCCTCAGATATTTTGTCATGTTAGCATGTTAACTGGCACACTCTCGAAATTGACTGTTAGAAGTTTATAAATATGACCTAAAATCGTTTCAGGTATTCCGTCAGGTTAGCTGTTAAGCACAAAGCTCGTGTTAGCAGTGAATGTTCATGAAAACCTCAGAAATCCTCTCAGGTTAGTAAATGTTACCCAGGTTGCTAGTGTTAGCAGGGAATGTTTAGAATATGTTTCTAAATATGTTTAACAATCCTCCAGAAATCCTGTCAGGTTAGCTGATGTTAAACAGCTAGCTACTGCTCCCTCTAAGGTTAGTTAGCTAGCTAGCTAGTGTTAGCAGAGAATGTTTACATGAACAGAAATCCTGTCAGTTTATTAAAGTAGATTAAGATGTTTTGCACAATTTTGCACCCCTCACTCCTTGTGCTAGCTTACTGTGGCTAGCTGGCTAGTATTACTAGTAAAGGTTTTAAAAACTTGAAAATATAATAAGGGGATATAAAAATCCTCTAAGAAATGTTGTCTGGTTATCTGATGTTAGCTAACCGATGTTAGCCGTGTATATTATGAAGATTATTTGGTAATACAGTTTAAAAATTCTGTCAGGTTAGTTACATTTATTCATTTAACAGACGCTTTTATCCAAAGCGACTTACAAATGAGAGCACAGTCACACACCAATGGTAGCAGAGCTGCATGCAAGGTGCTAGCTTGCCATCGGGGGCAACTTAGGGTTCAGTGTCTTGCCCAAGGACACTTCGGCATGGGATCACCCGGGCCGGGATTCGAACCACCAACCCTACGATTAGCGGATTAGTGGACAACCCGCTCTACCGACTGAGCCACAGCCACCCACGTTAATCCTGCTAAATATTGTGATGCATAAAAATGTATTTAAGTGCCATTTTTATTCATAATATTGATATATTATGCCAAATACAGTGGGGGAAACAAGTATTTTGCTTGCGTTTCCTCGTTTGTAATAAAAGCGTCTGCTAAATGAATAAATATTAATGTATTAATGAGATATGATTACTTACAGATTTCAGGTCGTTCCTTGTCTTACCTTGCGTTGGAGAACTGATTTTTCTTAGTGCGTTCAATACTTTGCTCCCCGTGCCATTCCACTTTTTTCCACACAACTTTATGTACGGACTTTATTGTTGTGAATTCTTAACATTTCCAGATTTCTTGAGTTAATACTGATGTCTGGTGAAAATTTCACCTCATTGGACATATATTACCTGATAAAAATGTCGACGTGTTCAATACTTATTTCCTCCACTCTATCTTGCCCCTGTTTGGACAAAATGCAACTCTTAAATGGAAGCAGTAAATAACGCGGATGCTCTTAACTTCATTTAACATTCATTTAGATTACTTGTATTTTATGCAGAAGTGCCAGTCAGTTATTTAAGAGCGTTTCATTTATTAAATGATAGACAAACGCAGCAGACTTTTGATTTATTCGTTTGAGACGTTTTTCCTTCTTCCCCTCGTTCATTTCCGCGCCTTCTTTCATTTCATTAATCTATTGAGTGGGCGTCCAAACTAACAATTAAGCTATTGTAGAGGGAAAAGAAACCCGGAGAAGATGCCGTCGACAGTGATGATACTCGGATATCACTGTACTGCAGTCGTGACTCCACTGCTTAACCTTGAAACACACACACACACACACACACACACACACACACACACACACACAAACATATTTCCAAGAAAGGCAAAAAACTCAGAGTCTGCGCTACTAGAAATTCAAATAGAAACAATCAAAGATTTTTATTTCATTTATTTATTTATTTATATGCATTCAACCTCACAATCTCAGGGTCCCGGGTTTCATCCTGAGCTCACATTACTGTCTTTGTGGAGTGTTGTATGTTCTTCGTGTTCTTCTGTGTGGGGTTCCTCTGGGTTCTCTGGTTTTCTCCCACCTCTTAAAAAATATGTTGTATACACATTTATTCATTTAGCGGACGCTTTTATCCAAAGCGACTTACAAATGAGACACACTCACACACCAATCGTAGCAGAGCTGCATGCAAGGTGCTAGCTTGCCATCGGGGGCAACTTAGGGTTCAGTGTCTTGCCCAAGGACACTTCGGCATGGGATCACCCGGGCCGGGATTCCAACCACCAACCCTACGATAAGTGGACAACCCACTCTACCGATTGAGCCACAGCCGCCCTACACAAAGCATCTCATTTTTTACGGTCACTATTGTGACCGGTGGGATTAAACAGGTTAAGGTGTATTCCCGCCTCAAACCCTTTATTCCCAGGATAGGATCCATTTAACAATTTAACGGTTACTCAAGTGGCCCAAATCCTTCGTCGCCTCAGTAACACTACAGTGTTCAAACTTGTGACTTTTATGTACGTCATTGTTACCGTAGAAACAAACACCTCACTCTGGCTGGCTAAACGCGTAACCTTCACATAGCTTTCAGGTTACACGTTATATGAAAAAGGTTTGTGTAATTTGAGCAATTAACTAATAATAACTAATAAACGCCGACACAAACAGCTATTAAACATATTTACATTAGCTCTGCACCTTTACAAGCACACTTTTTTTTAAGCTTTACTAAACGTGCTTTGCTTGGATAGAATAGATTTTTAAAAGTAAAAATAATCATGCTATAAATGAGTGACACGTGTCCTTTATGTACTGTCTCTCAACAGTAATGACCCCAAAGCAAAATTCCATTAATAATATGTGCATTCATTAATATCGTTTGGTCATGTGGGTCAGGTCAGGAGCATGGACTGTTCACACTGGAGTTTAAGAAATGTTTTTGTGTGTACTCTAAAAAAAAAAAGGACCCAGATTTGAGCATGTGATCGGAATTAAGTGTTTAGACATCCCTGTGTGGATACTGCATGGCCGTAATATCTCGGTCCTTTCTGAAAATCCAAAAGATCAGACAATGATTTATTGCAAAAGTACAAAATCGGTCTAATGGTGAAAATCTAACAAAGCCTCCACTTGTATCTTTTTTTTTTTGGCCTGAGCTGCACTTTCACAGATGCCACCTGTCCACAAGTCTTCCCGCTACCCTTGTGCCAAAAATATCAGGCCGGAAATTAGGGGAGGCAATCTATTATTTAAAGGAACAAGTGACAGTTTCATATGCTGCGGCAAGAGAAGTGTTCACGTTGCAGGTGAAAAATAAAGCAGCCTCGATAAATATTCAAAACAT
>JAFFST010054653.1:451381-464802 GCA_022414735.1 Noturus placidus | reverse complement strand
GTTGCCCCCAATGGCAAGCTAGGACCTTGCATGCAGCTCTGCTCCCATTGGTGTGAGAGTGTGCTCTCATTAGTAAGTCGCTTGTAAATGTAAAAATGATATTTCTGTAAAGCTGCTTTGAGACAATGTACCATTGTAAAAAGCGCTATACAAATTAATAAAATTATTATTATTGTTCTACGTGGCAATAACAATGTCTTTCCTGAAAGAAAAATATAGATATATTTAAAGTAAAAATAACCCCAAAGATAATATGCTGGTGAACTACAATATAACAGAACATAGGTTGCTAATTAAGTTGTTTTTTTTTTTAATTGGTCAGACGTCTTAATGAATATCAGCTTTAACGTTCACTAGCTGAATGAATGAATAATGCAAAGAATCGCTTGCCATTAAATAGTTGTTTTTAGAACTTTCCCCAGCATTGCTGTTCAACTTCGTTTTCAGACATATTTATTCATGTTTTGTCTGACTGCTCCTTATGGGCATAGATTGAGCAAAAATAAATAATAAAATAACATTTCTTCCTTCCTCATTTACCTCAGTAGTCAATCTGCCAAGATATGTTTGGTGTCCAAATTCTGCTTCTTTGCAAACAAGGAGTGGAAGCTTTTGGGCATCAATTAGCATGACGCACACTGTGTGCCAAAATGCACATACTTGCCTCAAACTACATTGTGTTATTAAGTAATATCAAATCATATGTTTTTTGACGTTGCTCGGATGATTAGAAATGAACAAAAACAGATCACGTAGCTGAAGACTCTGAAATTTGAACTTGTTATTTCTGTTTTTGGAATAATCATTGAAGTTGGCACACAATGGTATGTATTACGTCTTGGATTGTTTATATTAATTATTACATTACAGTTAATAATGACATGCTAGCTAATTATTTTAGCAGCAGGCAAATTGTTTTATAAGATTATCGATAAAAGTTCGTCCCATACGCAAAGTATTCCCTCTCCTCTGGGGTCCTGGGATGGACTTTGGATCCACCACGACCCTGACCAGAATAACACTACATTGTCTCTTGTGGGTAATCATTGGACTGTTGGCACCTGTGGGTGTGGCCTGTCCAATGTTCCGATGAGAAATGCTAGTACCGTATTTTCCGCACTATAAGGCGCACCTAAAAGCCTTACATTTTCTCAAAAATCGGCCGTGCGCCTAATAATCCGCCTTATGTGTGGACTGAGTTCCAAAATCTGTGAAAATGTTGTGCGACTTTGGTTGGCATAACAACCGTATGCGCCTTATGTATTGGTCAAGTACAGAAATAGACCCCGTCATTGAGACTGCGTCTTATAATCCAGTGCGCCTTATAGTGCGGAAAATACGGTAGTTATATAGCTATTAAAATGAACAAGTTAACCAACAACGGCAAACATTATGTACTAAAGTTCATGCTAGATCACACACACCGTCGGATTGGTCCAAGTTATCATATGAGCCAATCATTTGGATTTGTTGCTTGACAACATCATAGTTAATTTGCACAGAATTGTGGAACTGTCCGTTTAGATGTCACTTGTCATAGGGTAAAACTGAAAGTTATTAAATCAGTATGAAGAAAGTTTTAGAAGAACCCTTAAATGTTCAGTGAACCCTTAAGGGTTATTCAAATCATCACCATGAAGTACCACGATGGTGCCATGAAGTGATGCTATGGTGTCAAGGCGTCATTCACTTACAGATGACAGATTGTGATCAGAATTGCACAAAGCTCCATGATCCACGCAGGCAGGTGAAGTGCTTTTCGTTGTTCTGTAGACACACATCAAGGACTTGAACTTGATACACTACAAGAAGCCTGTGGAGTGAGAGGAAGAACAATATAATGTAAAGAAAGTCCATCCGTCCGTTTTCTGTCCCGCTTATCATACACAGGCTCACGGAGAGTATGGACCTATCCCAGGGAAGTCGGTGGACACCCTGGATGGGGTTCCAGCCTATTGCACGGCACAATCGCACACCAGGGACAATTTGGAAATGCCAATCAACCTACAATGCACGTCTTTGGACTGGGCGGAGTATCCGAAGGAAACCCCCGAAGCATGGGGAGAACATGCAAGCTCCGTGCACACGGAGTGGAGGTGGGATTCGAGCCCCCAACCCTGGACATGTGAGGCAAATGGGATAACCATTAAGCCACAGTGTCCCCCAATATGAATAAAATAGGCCCATTCTCCTGCTGTTTGAATTCCCACAGCATGGGGACAGCATTGGAGCAAAAACAGTGGTCCAGACACACACACACACACACACACTTACACACAAAGATACAAACATGCACACAGATGCTCATTTACTAGGTTTATAAACTGCTACTGCACAGAAAATCTCTTCTCTATTTTGAGGAAGCAGCCAGGAAAGTAACAGTAAGTCCTGAAGACAAATTAAGCACATAGTGGGGAGCCACAGCAAGGTTTGTCTAGAGACAAAAACAGAGAAAAATACAGAGAAATCCGACTCGGCTAAACACAATCCATGTATCAAAGCTATGATTTCAAGCGAGACGAATATAGTTCTCTTTGCATCTGCGTGGGTTTCTGCTGGATTCTCCGGTTTCCTCCCACTTCCCAAAAACAAGCCAGTAGGTGGATTGGCTACTAAAAATTGCACCTAGGTGTGAATGAGTGTGTGAATGTGTGTATGTATAGAGCCCTGTAATGGACTGGTGTCCCATTACGAGGTGTATTCCCACTTTATACCTTATGTTCCTGTGAAAGGCTCTGGATTCACCTCACTAGACTGAACTGGTTACTGGTGATGAATGAATGATGGATATACTGTATGAGGTTGTTAATATGTAAGTTTCAAAGCCCCTTGAACCAAGTAATGTCTCAGAACAACTTTATCTTTCCTTGTTGATGGAGTGGTCCCCTTATGTTATGTACCTACTTAATATTTATCATTGTGTATATAGTGTATATTTAGACCGGATTGTAAGGTACATAAATGGAGCTACATACGTTTTTCTAGGTAAAAGATACACACTAAAGGTATATAAAATGAGGAGGAGACCATTCCAGCAACACTGGAAGGTACCCTTCTTTTCTGAGCGTACATACGAGCAACTAAGACCTGCCTATTTGAAAATAACAGTTGATAAACAGCTTAAGCCTTATTCAGACTGGATTACTTTTACAATAAGGAGGTGGTGGTGATGTAATTATTATCCGAGTATGTCTGGGATTTTAGTCTGAATCAGTCGTAATATTTTACAGACTGTGTGTTCCTGTATCTGGAAAGATTAAGCCATCTTTTACCTACTCTAGGAATTACTCCGGATAAAATATATCCTGTCAGTTGTATCCTATAGAGGTTCTTGGACGATTTCTTCACTATGAATCGGTCAGTCTTTTCTATCGTCTCTAACTGAATGCAAACCAAAAATGAAGGACTTTAAAAAATACCAATAATGACTATGAAGAAAGACTTGGAGGAGGCTAATCTTCTCGGGGTTTTAGGTACATTAAGGAGTTCCTAGGACCTACAACATGAGACCTACATCAAGCGGTGATAAGACAAGTCTTAACAAGCCATTTGTGTTTAAGATATAAGGTATGTGTATGTTAAGTACGCATACGACTTTTGGATTTATGACCATGCATTCCTGGTGCGACTTGATGCTAATTAATAAGCATTGTCATGCTGGAACAGGCTTGGAACAAGTTTTTCCTTCCTTCTTCGTTCCAGGGAATGAAAATGAAAATACAACAGCATGCAAAGATTGTGGGCCGGGAATCGAACCTCCAACCCTATGATTAGTGGACAACCCGCTCTACCACCTGAGCCACAGACGCATGATATATCATTGATATCCAAGCATGACCAATTAAATTAAATTAATCAATTTGTATAGCGCTTTTTACAATGGACATTGTCTCAACGCAGCTTTACAGAAATATCATTTTTACATTTACAAGCGACTTACTAATGAGAGCACACTCACACACCAATGGTAGCAGAGCTGCCATGCAAGGTGCTAGCTTGCCATTGGAGGCAACTTAGGGTTCAGTGTCTTGCCCAAGGACACTTCGGCATGTGATCACCCGGGCCGGGATTCGAACCACCAACTGAGTCGAACCACCGACTGAGCCACAGCCGCCCTAATAGTCAATTAGACTATTCATCCATCCATTTCCCATACTGTTTATCCTACACAGGGTTTCAGGGAGCCTAGAACATATACCAGGGAACTCGAGGAACAAGGCCACACTCGATGGCCAACCCATCACATTGCACACTCGCACATATTCAAACACTATGGACAATTTGGAAAAGCCGATCCGCCTACAACACATGTCTTTGGACTGGTGGAGGAAACTGGAGTACCCGGAGGAAACCCCCGAAGCACGAGAAGAACATGCAAACAAAAACATAAAGCAGTTACCATAGAAACTCCGCCTGCTTAGTGAATATTTAGTTCCTGATCAGCCAGAACAACTGACTCATCACCAGCCTTCTAAACTGCATCTACAGCGATGGAAATGTCATTAATTAACATCACTATGCAAACTTTACGTATCCCTCATATCAGCTAAAGGTTTTCATTCTGACTTCATCTCTTTGGTCTCTCCGAACCTTTCCACCGAGCTCACCGTACTCAGATGAGATGAGCATCTCCTGACCTGCGCTTCAGATCGCAGCGAGTTCATTATAATCGCTCATATATGGCGCATTATTTCATACGCAGCCCATTATTCTTCTCAGCTCAATGTGCGGGGCTTTTTGTAATTTGCTTTAATTTCATCTACAATTATTGCTGTATTCATAAACAACATATGGTGTAGTGCAGTGTGTGTGGGCATGATGGGAGAGCTACAAGTAATAAATTACAAACTCAAGCAATCGGTTGAACTCTTTTGTCCTCCCGCAGGAAGAAAAGTCTGTAAGAAACATTATTTCGCATGTCTATCTGACACCGGATAAGGCAGAGCCGCTCGAGGAGTCGTAGAGTTTGCATTCATGATCAAAAAGGAATTATAGTGTGTCAGGCAAGCAGGAAAATTCTCGCGCTGATCAAAAACGTGAAACCGTATCTAATATCCGAGTTCAAAAACGTGCACACTTTTTGTGATCACTGTTTGTTATAGCTTGTGTTTTAAAAATTATTAAGTACAAAAAAAAAAAAATTAAGGATTGACTACATTTCCATGGCATTTTGGCAGACGCCCTTATCCAGACCGACTTATATTTAGTTTATCTCATTTATATAACTGAACCATTGAGGGTTAAGGGCCTTGCCCAAGGGCCCAAAAGTGGTAGCTTGGAAGTGCTGGGCTTGAATTTCTGACCTTCTGACCAGTTACTGACCCACCTCTAAAATTATCATATACCAAAACATTTTCTTGTCTTTTTAATTCTAAAAAAAAACAACAGATGGGTATCGTTGGGTTAAATATACTTAATCACAGCACTTCTGAGTTCTGATTACACAAAAGGTGTCGATTTCTTTTCTGCAACCGAGCTCGTCATTTCAGCTGCCGTTCGAATCACATGTTTATTTATTTAATTAATGCACTCGTTCTAATATTTTATTGTTTCTATAGCAACACCTTACGACAGACGGCAAAAGGACGACTGACGATCCACGTAAACATTGCGCCTTGATGAGATAAGGAAGGAGTCTCCAGTGTGAGTGCTGGTAAGGGAACGACTGTTTATAGTTGCGATGAAACAAGAGATAAACAACATGTCTCGTGGACAGTCAGACGTGACTATAAACAGAACATGTGGCTCAGACCATGTAGGCCGGCTGTGGCTCAGTCGGTAGAGCAGGTTGTCCACTAATCGTAGTGTTGGTGGTTCGAATCCCGGCCCGGGTGATCCCATACCGAAGTGTCCTTGGGCAAGACACTGAACCCTAAGTTGCCCCCGATGGCAAGCTAGCACCTTGCATGCAGCTCTGCTACCATTGGTGTATGAGTGTGTCTCTCATTTGTAAGTCGCTTTGGATAAAAGTGTCTGCTAAATTAATAAATGTAATGTAATGTAACATGTAGGACGTGTTGTTTCATAAACAAAAATGGGAACGTTGGCAAATCGTTGTTGTATAAGACAAATAAAAAGGGGAACATTCTAGTAACGTTTTAGATTTTTAAAGGGCAATGCTTGATTTTTCAATGCTCGTAAATGTACTTAGGTAAATTTTTATCACATTCAAATAGAGGACAAATAAGAGCTCTAATATTATATTATTGAACATGTACAAGGATTGGAATGGTTAATGTTACTATAACTGGGACAACTTTTAAAGTAGCTAATGTTAGTTTGGTCCATTCTGTCAGCTTGTTTTAAAGATACCCCCAGTATTAACCTCACGTTTGTGTTTACATGCTGCATGAACAGTTTTTTTGCATGCTTCCTGTTGGTCAGTGTATAGCCTGATGCTAATGTATACGCTTGTAAATGTACTCAAAGTTATTCATGCGCAGTAGAAACATATTCTGTTGAGTTCACTTACTTCCTGTACGTCAATCTGATACTGATTTGAACCATTTTGCTTACAAAAGTTGTGATGCACCAAACAGACCCAATCAATTCCATGTAAAAATTTTATGTATTAATTCGACACGCTCATGATTGCAAACTAGCGAGCATGTTAGCCTCGAAACTTCAGGGTCAGGGGTTTGATTCCCACCGTGGTTCTACTGTATGTGGGCGGAGTTTCCCCGTGCGTCGAGGATTTCCTCGGGGTACTCTGGTTTCCACCTCCAGTCCAAAGACATGCATGGTAGACTGATGGGCATGTCTAAAGTGTCCGTAGTGTATGAATGGGTGTGTGAGTGTGCCCTGCGATGGACTGGCACCCTGTCCAGGGTGTACCCCACCTTGTGCCCGATGTTCCCTGGGATAGGCTCCAGGTTCCCCCGTGACCCTGAAGGAAGGATAAGCAGTATAGAAGATGGATGGATGGATCTTCCTCCACTCTTCTTGTTGGTTCCGCACATCACGAGTTTCGTGTGTCACACCATTTGGTATTAAGAACACAAAAAAATAAGAAAATCTGCTGGTCAGTGTGGACTTGTGAAAACTTCTCCAGAAAAGATCTGCATGTGCCAACACCAATCTGCACACACACACACACACACACACACACACACACACACACACACACACACACACACTTCACCTTTTTTTTTTTTTCTTCAATACAATCAACACCATCATTGTCAAATTGACTTGTCAGCCATAATAACATTTTTGATGCAGCGTAAGATATGAAAAAAAAGGCGGGGGGATAAAAAAAATCACACACATCACACGCAACTCGATATTATTTGCAGGTTTTGAACAAAATGGACGCTGATTATACAGGACTACGTTGTTGGAAAAGCATCACCTGGAAGGGAGGGAAGAGGGAAAGAGGCGGGGGGGGGGGGGGGGGGGGGGTTGAGAAGGTAAATTACGAGAATTCTGTCTTTCTGTCTTTTTGCGTCTCCTTTAGCAAAACATGCCGACACCTAATCCCTCCATCTCCATTAATTGTGCTCTTAGCATCCATTTGCTACCTGAGAATCTGGCAAGCGGCAGCACCTGCGTGTTAGTCAAACAAGAGTCCTCGTCACCCGCTCATTCAGCGGCGCGCAGATAACGGGCGAGTCGCGAGCCGCCGCCGACTCAAGGAGCGCTAACTATGAGGAATGATGTCGATTTATCATGATATTACAGCCACTGACAGGGAAACACACCTGTACTTTTTTATGTAATTTATTGACTGGCTTGTGGATGCGAGAGAGCGAGAGAGATGGAGAGAGAGAGATGGAAAGAGAGATGGAGAGAGAGAGGAGAGAGATGGAGAGAGAGAGAGAGAGAGAGATGGAGAGAGATGGAGAGAGAGTGAGAGAGAGAGAGGGAGAGATGGAGAGAGAGCGAGAGAGAGAGAGGGAGAGATGGAGAGAGAGAGAGATGGAGAGAGATGGAGGGAGAGAGATGGAGAGAGAGAGAGAGAGAGAGAGAGAGAGAGAGAGAGAGATGGAGATAGAGAGATGGAGAGAGAGAGATGGAGAGAGAGATGGAGAGAGAGAGAGAGAGAGAGAGAGAGAGATGGAGATAGAGAGATGGAGAGAGAGAGAGAGAGAGAGAGAGAGAGATGGAGATAGAGAGAGGGAGAGAGAGAGAGGAAGAGAGAGAGATGGAGAGATAGAGAGATGGAGAGAGATGGAGAGAGATGGAGAGAGAGAGAGAGAGATGGAGATAGAGAGGGAGCGAGAGAGCGAGAGAGAGGGAGAGAGAGAGAGGGAAAGAGAGAGAGAGAGAGAGAGGAAGAGAGATGGAGAGAGAGAGCGATAGAGAGAGAGAGAGGGAAAAAAATTAGCGGCGCTTTAATTACTGCTGCTGCTGGTTAAAATATTAATGGAGCACAGAGTGTTGCATGCTCATTTCTGTTGATTTTTAATTAGCAGTAATTCATTTCGCACAAAGCATGTTGATGCCTGTGCCGCAGACATTAGCGAGGAGGCTGAATAAAGATGTTTTTCTTTTTTCTCTCCCTCTCTCTCTCTCTCTCTCTCTCTCTCTCTCTCTCTCTCTTTGCAAGGAGGCAGGGTGCAGACTGAGAAGAGAGGAAAAAGAGAGGGAGGAAGGGAGGGAGTGTGTTCTGGAGTGCACTCAGGCCAGGGGGAAGACAAGGACTGCCACCCACCAGCTCTGCCTCGCACCGCATGCCAAGAAACGACACACTGAATATCAACCGTACGCTCTTCCTTTACCCCCGTGGATGGAGCAAATGCAATTTAACACCCTCCCTACCCCTCCTTCCCTCCCCTCCCTCCCTCTCCCTCCATCACCACACGGAGAACAGGATAGCCCAGGACCGGTCGATTTATACAATGGTATCTCAAAAGAAAATCATACATGTACTCTATATGAGCTCATCTCGATATTGTTGGTATTCTATGTGTTTGTGTTTGTACTTTATGTGTGTGTGTGTGTGTGTGTGTGTGTGTGTGAGGCTGCTGGATGCCTTGCCTCCAAATGAAGCAATTTGTGTCTAGGCGACAGATGTGCACATGTACAGTAGGCCTATTATCAAGCTGCAGTGATTAAAAATCCTCTTGATGCTCAGGACATTTCTGATAAGTCTGACGCACAAGGCCTCGGATTTGACTCGTAGTGGTGTTCGTCCAGGTGCACGGCTGTACGTTTCGAAAAACCGCACACACACACACATATACACATATATATATGTACACACATACACACCCTTCCCCACCCCCTCGGTACATAATCGGTGGTAGCGTCCGGGTGGCATCTGGGATGCCGTGATTGAGAAGTGTAAATAAATAATAATTCCTGGAAAGAGGACCGGCACATCAGCATCTGTCTACTCCCTTGCTAATAGTTTGATTGTGGCGCCATCAATTTAACACTCTTTGTTTTGCGATGGAGCCCTCATTTAGGAAGAGATATTTCCTCTTTTAATTGAACTAAACGGCTTTGTTTGAGGATCTCTATCCCCTCGTTTTCGGCATTTCGATATGGAATAACGATAACGATAGCTACGGCAGCCACATGTTCCAAAACCTCTTGGACCATTTCCGCAAAAGCTGCCAGAGAAACACTGTGTGGTTTTGTGCATCTCATTGTCATTCAGCTAAACCGAGTTTGAGATTCTCTGAACGCTGACATGATTCATGTTGTGTTGTTGTTGTTGTTGTTGTTGTTGTTGTTGTTGTTGTTGTTGTTGTTGTTTTCAGACCAGCACTCTATATAGGTTATAAGATAGGTTATAAGGGCGGCTGTGGCTCAGTCGGTAGAGCGGGTTGTCCACTAATCCACTAATCGTAGGGTTGGTGGTTGGAATCCCGGCCCGGGTGATCCCATGCCGAAGTGTCCTTGGGCAAGACACTGAACCCTAAGTTGCCCCCGATGGCAACCTAGCACCTTGCATGCAGCTCTGCTACCATTGGTGTGTGAGTGTATCTCTCATTTGTAAGTCGCTTTGGATAAAAGCGTCTGCTAAATGAATAAATGTTAATAAATATAAGATGAGTGAAGACATTGGTATTGGAGTTCGGTATATTGGTAGTCAATGTATCGTTATTTCAGCATTGAATTACAAGGACATGTTTTTATTTTACAGCTATTCATCTTAATGAGTAATTTGCACCACAGTGACACCAAACCGTACTACACTACTAGGTCTCTAAGGGTGCATTTCCTGCTTGGTGCAGGTCTTGTGGTCTTGGTCTGTTTCCAAGTGAACTCGATTGCACTGAGAAAGAGATTCAACTCTGAATCAAGCCGAGTACAGGAAATGAATCAGACATGCCGTGTTTTTGGGTTGTCGGGTTTGTATTTTTTATTTTTTTTTACAATGCAAGCTCCTATACTGAGTTGTAAGATGCAAGGTATACATTTGGGTCCATAAGTAATTGGACAGTGACACGATTTTTCTCATCTTGCCTCTGTACACCACCACAACCGTGACCCTGAAAAGGAGTAAGCGGTAGAATAATAATAATAATATTATTAATAATAATAATAATAATCTTTATTTTATAGATAATATCTTTATCTTTAATCTTTATTTAATAATAATAATAATAATAATAATCTTTATTTTATACCTTTAAAGCTGCTTCTCAAAGTGCTGTACATAAAAGCACAATACACAGACAAATACAACATCCATCCATCCATCCATCCATCTTCAACTGCTTACTCCTTTTCAGGGTCAGAGGGGAACCTGGAGTCTATCCCAGGGAGCATCGGGCACAAGGCGGGGTACACCATGGACAGGGTGCCAGTCCATCACAGGGCACAATCACATACACACTCACACACCACGGACACTTTAGACACGCCAATCAGCCTACCATGCATGTCTTTGGACTGGTGGAGAAAACCGGAGTACCCGGAGGAAACCCCCGACACACGGGGAGAACATGCAAACTCCACACACACATGACCCTGGCGGGACTCGAGCTCCAGACCCTGGAGGTGTGAGGCGGACGTGCTAACCACTAAGCCCCACAAATATAACAATTAAAGTTAAAAAGAACTAAAACAACAATATTAATAGTAAAAAATAAATAGAGAACAATTATAAAAAGATATTAGCAGTCGAAAGCAAGTTTAAAAAAGTGTGTAGAAGATGGATGGATGGATGGATGGATGGACACCACTACAATGGATTTGAAATGAAGCAAATCAAGATGTGATTGAATCGTAGGCTTTACGCTTGAATTTGTTTAACAAAAGCATTGCATTAACCGTTTAGAAATTACAGCCATTATTTATTTATTTGTTTGTTTGTTTATAAAAACAAATTTTAGTCCCTCCACTTTCACATGCTCAAAAGTAATTGGACAGTTGACTGATAAGCAGTTTCATGGCCTGGTGTGGTCTCCTCGTTATTTCATGACCAATTAAGGAGGTAAAAGGTCTGGGGTTGATTCCAAGTGTTAAATGTGCATTTCGTGTTGAAACTGTTCATAGTCACTCTCAATATATGGTACAACGAGATGTCGATGCAAGTGAAGGAGGCCATCACTGGGCTGAAACCCCCCCCATCATCATAGGGAGTTTTTCCTCGCCACAGTCGCTACCGGCTCGATCGTTAGGGATAAATTCACACACTTAAAACCTGTATCCTGTGTTTATATGTTTCCGTAAAGCTGCTTTGAGACACAATGTCCATTGTTAGAAGCGCTATACAAATCAAATTGAATTGAATTGAACTAAATTGGATGATCACAGAACTCTTTCCTTGTTGAAGAAAATCCCCTTCACCCCCTTTAAGATCTAGCCCAGTCAAGAACACTCTGGAGGAGGTAGACGTATCACTGAACAATCAAGAGTCGCCTTGGAATGTAAATGAATGTAAATACAGATGATTTACCTCAAGATGCAGAGCACTGCTAACACTCAAGAACAGAAAAGATTTAACAGATTTATTTAAAATAAATAAATAAATAAATAAAAACCCTATCAAAACAAACGCCTGGCCAGTTTTGAAACAAGATTAATGTGTAGCAGAATGATGGGAAGAGAAGAGAATGGAGAATGAAAGGAAGGGATTGTGATCCAAAGCGTACTGAATCATCTGCTATACATGGTGGAGGAAGTGTTATGGCATGGGTAATGTATGGATGCTAATGGAACTGGGTCACTGGTGTTTATTGATGATGTGACTGCTGATAGAAGTAGAAGGATGAATTCTGACGTGTATAGGTCTATACAGTTCTTCCTGCCCAGGTTCAATCAAATGCTGCAAAACTGATAGGATGGAACTTCACGGTACAGACGGATAAAACGTCCCACGAAAGCAACCTAAGAGCTTCTTAAGGATTGTTCTAAAATGTTTTAATCTAATATTTTGGTTGTTTAATGATGTGCAGTGTGAAACCAAACCAAACAGCAAATGAAGCAGTAGTATCAATTTCATTCTGATTTAGACATAGAAAAATGCAATAACAGATGGGAAAGTGTCCTAAAGTACCGTTTTAAAGGCAGAAATATCCTCTAAAAATCCCTCTAATACAGAATTCTAACCTTGAGTCATACGTGTAATTTACATTGAGTCACAACTCCATTTTTGAAATTTCAGCTTTGAGAAAAACACGAAGCAAGCTATTAAATTAGGATCGCCGACATTAATGATAAACCTGTCAAGGTACTTTGTGAGTGTCATGCAGATTCATTTACTCTAGTACTAACCGCGGGCAGCTCATCAAGGCCTCGAAAGGCTTCACGTAAGTCTTACTAAGCCTTTATTCTCTTATCAAGCCTATCCATCCATCCATCTAGCCTATCCATCCATCTATACCGCTTATCCCTTTTCAGGGTCACGGGGGAACCTGGAGTCTATCCCAGGGAGCATCGGGCACAAGGCGGGGTACACCCTGGACAGGGTGCCAGTCCATCGCAGGGCACAATCACATACACACTCACACACCCATTCATACACTACGGACACTTTAGACACGCCCATCAGACTACCATGCATGTCTTTGGACTGGTGGAGGAAACCGGAGAACCCGGAGGAAACACATGGACACACGGGGAGAACATGCAAACTCCACACACACAGGGCTACGGTGGGAATCAAACCCCCGACCCGTAGGTGTGAGGCGTATTTTGCTTAAATATAAGCAAAATACGGGATGAAAATGATACGACGAAAATAAAAACAAGCTTAAATTCATAAAAACTAAAGGTCTTTGTTTCAGCATCGCCTCATAATAAGAAATATGGCATAAATCTGACTTTTTTACCTTCTCAAATCTCGTTTCCTTCCAGCGTAAGTTTCCATAATTAAATAATCGCTCTTCCACTGTCTCTTACATTTAATATTGAAAATGGAAAACCATATGATATGAGAGATTTGTGCATGTATGTTTATCATACCCTAAATGTGTTATACTTTTTCTTAATGTGCATTCATGTATGTCTCTGTGGGGGGTTTT
>JAFFST010054653.1:421028-440206 GCA_022414735.1 Noturus placidus | reverse complement strand
AAAAACAGAAAAAAATACACTCACTGATTTGCCAGTTTATGAGTTGCTAAACTACTGTATATACTTAATAAACTGGCAAGTCGGTGTACACACTTCTGCGCAGATATCCTTGACCAGCAGAGAAAATTGTGTTTATTAATATTAAGCCAATTATCCTCAACTGTTCATTTGCTAGAAATAATAAAAACCTATTATTGGAAGTTAAAAAATATATACAGTATATTAAAAAAAGCAGCAATATAAGAAGAATTACTATACGGTATGACTGCTGTGGAATGTAAAACTGAGAGGCTGAGAGGTTTTTATTTTCTGTCTATAATAGTTCACATTTCAGTTAGGTTGCGATCGGGACTCTGAATGTTGTTAATATACATCGTCTGGGGTGGATATTGTGCTGAATTTTTATTTAATCGCCAAAGAATTTCCCCCTAAATGCAAATCTGTTTCCTTCCGCATTAAGCTAGCCAGCAGATATTAGCAAAGAGTGTTAGCAACAAGCTATTAAATTCAATTCAATTTTTTTTGTATAACGCTTTTTACAACAGACATTGTCTCAAAGCAGCTTTACAGAAATATATAAACACGGTATACAGATATTAAACTAGCCAGCAGATATTAGCAAATAGTGTTAGCAACAAGCTAGCCAGCAGACATTAGCAAGTAGTGTTACAACAAGCTAGCCAGCACACATTAGCAAATAGTGTTAGCAACAAGCTAGCCAGCAGATATTAGCAAATAGTGTTAGCAACAAGCTAGCCAGCAGACATTAGCAAGTAGTGTTAGCAATAAACCAGCCAGAAGACATAAGCAAGTAGCGTTAGCAACAAGCCAGCTGGCTAACGTTAGTGATAAGTCTAACATTGATGTTTACTTTCTCAAAACAGTGATTAGTATGTTCAGTGTAACAGATTTAAAATACCAAAATACCGTGTCTGTATATTAGCAGATATAAAGCAGATATTAAAAGTAGATGAGGGTCAGACTTTAGACTGTTCACAGTGTCTGCAGCCATGTTGATTTGGTCGTCACTAGTAGTTCAGAAGAATACCTCGAGTTGAAAATGCAAATTGAGGGGCTGTTTTTGAAGCTTTTACTGGTTGTCAGCTAATTACATTTATGTCAGACTTATTCAGATCGACTTACATTTATACAACCCAGCAGTTGAGGCCTTGCTCAAGGCCCCAGTAGTGGCTAGGCAGTGCTATGATTTAAACTCACAACCTTCTGCTCAGTATTCCAATATCTTTACCACTGCAAACCAACCTCAAATAACCTCCACACACTCCCCTGGATTGAGGACCAAGCCCAGGTCACCAGTGTTGTACGACAGTCACATTACCACTGTGCTATTCTATCACTGTAGGCGAGGAATTACACGTTGTACCGTCACCTCAGAAGAAGCATTAGAGCTGTAACCAAGTATTATGAGAAGAATGGTGAGTTTAGTTCCATTTCTATCCAACAATTACCTTTCTATTAATGCCTATACACACAACATGTCGACCCGATGCCTTGCTTCTAAAACACACTGTGGCAAGTTTCTTAAACATTATAGCAGAAAGATTATTGGCAGATTGGATTCAACTCTCTGTCTAGTACTTATAATATGGACTAAACATTGTGATGTTATTTAGAAAACTGCTTTTTGTGTTCCTGTTAGGTAAACAACATCATGTAAACCTGTGTATAGCTGACTCTGACACCGGTATGTAGTTGCTTGGCAACATCTCAATTTAGCATTGCAGTGGAGGTGTGTAAGATCGGCTCTGACATGTGTGTGTGCGTGCGTGTGTGTGTGTGTGTGTGTGTTGACATTTTGATCTCTATCAGGTGTGGGAATAGTGATGGTTACTAGTACTTGGTATCTACTGGCTCTATGGTATGCGATCAGAACCCTGACATACTGTGACCTGCGATTAAACCTTTATGATGAGGTCTGGAATGAGAAGTTAAGTGTTAACAGTTTTCATTCTTCACGATTCTCAACTTTTTTGCTATTGTTGTTGTTGTTTGTTGGTTTGTTTAATATTATTAAAATACTGTATAATTTTCCATATTAAAAATAAAGGTTGAATTGATCATTGGGGGAACGCTCGGATGTATTTGTATCCAAAAATCAGTTACTGGCCAAAACTTTAGAAGACTAACATGTCTAGAAATAAGTTTAATAATCTAAAATCCATCCATCTTCTGTACCGATTATCCTTCCTTCGGGGTCGCGGGGAACCTGGAGCTTATCCCAGGGAGCATGGGGTACAAGGCGGGGTACACCCTGGACAGGGTGCCAATCTATCGCAGGGGAAGAATCACATGCACACTCACACACCCATTCATACACTATGGACACGCCAATCAGTCTACTATGCATGTCTTTGGACTGGTGGAGGAAACCGGAGTGCCCGGAGGAAACCCCTGACCCACAGTGAGAACATGCAAACTCCACACACTCTGGAGGTGTGAGGCGTACGTGCTAACCACTGAGCCACCGTGCGTCCTGGACGAGAAAAATTTAGGCATTGAATGTAACTAAAAAAGTATGACATGTCGTTCAGTAGTAAATAAAAATAAATGATAAATGCTGTAGTATAAGAGGAATAAAACACTTTGGGAATTACTGTTATTGGAAAACAATCCATTTCGATTGTTAACTCGGGAACATCAGGCCACATGATATCAACCCGCTAATTATTTTACTAGAACATCACGGTCCCAAGTGTTTTATTCTTTTATTTAACATAGCCGCTGGATTGAGAAGTCCATCTGAAAGAGCATATGGAAGACAGATATAGATAGCAGATAAAGATAGCCTTGCATAACAATTAGTCTCATAATGGACATTGTTTTCGTGCTCTGTTTACTGGCCAAATTCATTACACAAGCTCTATTTGATGCTTCATAGTTGCGCAATACAAGGGCAAGAGCAGTGACTTCACGCTGGGGTGCCGGGTGATTAGTTACAAGATCGGTATATCTAATAAACCGACAACTCATTATACAAGGACATGAGAGGAGACTTTACAAGCCCCGTGTTGAGCTGTTGTGACTTATTTACTTGTTAGGTCTCCTTTCCTTTGCTTCTTCGCTTTGTTTTGTCTGCGAATGTGCATACGTCTGAGAGAAGTGAACCGCCCTGTGTTAATGCTATTATATACAGCTATCTGCACTCAGAATCACTGTACAGTAGCAAAGCCTAAAGCATGTAATCAAATTTATTTTTTATTTTTTTAAGCCAAAAGCAGCACAACAAACAAACAGGAACCGGCGCTCAAGCATATCAGAGAACGCACTGTGAAATGAAATGAATTGTTCTAAAACTGTTTTTCCAGATCAAATCAAAAGCTGCATTTGAGCGTTATGATGATAACTGTAGTCGAAACCTCAGGCATGTCGTTTATCTGCCTGATTGTTTGCGTGACGTGTAATACAGTAAATGGGAACATTTCTGAAACTTTCGGCTGTACTTTTGATCAGTCTTATCTGTCCTTTTCGAAGACACAGCTCTATACTCATTCTGAACTTTTGGTGCCGAAGAGATGATGTTTTTTTTAAAAAAAATAATCATAATTGGACCGGAGGATTGGATTGTCTCGGCTTCATGACTATATGATTAGCTGTAGGATTGGCCAAACATTCCATTATGGCGCTATCTGAAATAAATCAATTTTAAAACAAACAAATAAATAAATAATCTAAATGATGGTCATCTTCACAATAACATGGGAGGCTGTGGCTCAGTCGGTAGAGCGGGTTGTCCACTAATCCACTAATCGTAGGGTTGGTGGTTCGAATCCCGGCCCGGGTGATCCCATGCCGAAGTGTCCTTGGGCAAGACACTGAACCCTAAGTTGCCCCCGATGGCAAGCTAGCACCTTGCATGCAGCTCTGCTCCCATTGGTGTGTGAATGTGTCTCATTTGTAAGTCGCTTTGGATAAAAGCGTCTGCTAAATGAATAAATGTAAATAACGGCCATACGATTGACATTTATGAATGTCAATAAATAAAACAGTATAGAAATACATTTTATATAACTGGCCAAGTAGCTTTCATCCATTATACATCTACGTCAATTTTCCAATGCTTATATAGCAGTTATAAACTGTCGTTGTCTAAGTACTTCTCTTTTTCCCCGCTCTCTTGAAGAAAGACTCTGACGGAGGACTCCTTCCAAAAAACGCCAAATAAAAATCTCCTCGAAGAAAACATCACCGTATCGATGCTTAGCATCCGCCGTACAAGTACTGTGTAAATTGTTGCTATAGAAATGGTGTAAAATCTGCGATTTGAATTACAGCTGAGCTGCTATTATAGAAAGTTATTACAGAACACCTTGTGTCCAATAAGAATCGAGAATCCGACAGCGCTGTGGTATAAGTACCTATTTAAAGATCGATGTGATGTAATTCTATATAATGTCATTACTCAATTGGCAATGTGTTTCGCTAAAATTAACATGGAGAAAGTTAAGAACCCCCTGAAGGTATGACGGTTTAAAATTACCTGGTTCTGGGAGAAAAATGTTAATGGAGGACAGGAGTGAACTACCGAAGGGGGAAGATATGTAGGGATTCTAAATCCAGCTGGAATAAACAGGATTGAGAATCAGTAGGACGTATGACACAATGAGAAGTTAAAATCCACATCCAAGTGGACTTATAGGTCTTGTTTGAAACGTTGTGGTTTCTCCGGGTCGTGAACTGTCTCTTGTACTGATGCAGGGGGAATTATTCATTCTGTAGGGAATTGTTGTTGTTGTTTTTATTTTTCCATTTTTTTCTTTTTTCAGTTTCTTGTATTCTTTATGTATTCTTATTATTATTATTATTATTATCCATCCATCCATCCATCCATCTTCAACTTACTCCTTTTCAGGGTCACGGGGAACCTGGAGCCTATCCCAGGGAGCATCAGGCACAAGGTGGGGTACACCCTGGACAGGGTGCCAGTCCATCACAGGGCACAATCACATACACAATCACACACTACGGACACTTTAGACACGCCAATCAGCCTACCATAAATGTGTTTGGACTGGGGGAGGAAACCGGAGTACCCGGAAGAAACCCCCGACACACAGGGAGAACATGCAAACTCCGCACACACATGGCCCTGGCGGGACTCGAACCCCGGACCCTGGAGGTGTGAGGCGAACGTGCTAACCACTAAGCCACCGTGCACCCCTATTATTATTATTATTTTGTATCATCTTTATTTATTAGTCATCAATCTTTACTTTTAGTAGAATTAACATTATAATCCTTCAATAGTAGGCTTAGTGAGAACTCTCTAGCCTTTTGGATGCATAAACCTTACTGAGTGTGTGGGACTTTTGCATTTCTGCTGCATTTCCTGCTTGATTTCCTGTGCAGCCCCAGGGGCTGATGGGTAATTGCAGAGGACTCCCAGCAGGAGCCAGACTTGAGTGCTTTGTCAGATAAGGCAAACAACACGCCCACGTGTTAAACAAGTCGGCTTTTCGTATACAGGTCTGTTTTACAATATTTAAATTTTTTTACTAATAATGGAACCAAAAGTGAAAGCTGCAGTCAACAGGAAGTGACAGCTACGCTGCTTTCCAGAAAGTCCACACGGGTGAAAGGAAACGTCCGCCTACTCATCTGCAAATTTACATAAGTAAGAAAAGATATGAATCCCATCCTATGTATTCCCATGTCAGGCCCAAGTCTTCCTGCTCTGGATCCTGGGATAAAGCGATAATTATGAATGAATGAAGGTTAAAATATATAAGATCCAGGTTTGGGGTTTTCCTAGTGCTCAAATATTTTCACATTCTTCTGTTATGGCAGGATTTCTTCCAGACTTGTACTTTGACCTGTTAATTCATGAGAGTCTGTCGTGTGAGCCAATAAAAACCAATATGGCGGGGCTGTCATGTGGTCGATTGGTGAAGAAATGATGGAGCCACTAATTATTAAGAAGCGCTAACACCGGACTTTCACCTCGCTTGGCGCTCATGTGGCAAAAATTGAGCTGTTCCATCCAGAGATGATAGGGGGGTTTGAATTCCACCTCCTGTATGTGCAGACCTTGCATGATCTCCCCATGCTTTAAGGGTTTCCTCCAGGTACTCTGATTTCCTCCTTCAGTCCAAAAAAATACGCTGTAGGCTGACTGGGATTTCCAAATTGTCCGTAGTGCACGCTGAATGGTTCCCTGATGACCCTGTGTCAGATAAGCAGCATGGAACATGGACGGATAGATGAATGGCTGAATTGATACATGGAAAACATACAGCTCACTTTTTACTCATTCATTCATCTTCAATAACCACTTTATTCTCAACTCACGCAATTTTTTCAGAATGTTAAGCTAAAGCGAGATTTAGCTTTCTTAGCCGTCAGCCATTTTGTCTGATCTTCGCCTGGGGTAAGCTACCGTGGTGTAAAAATCCTGTTGTGAATTTTTAGTGACATAATCACGTACCATTGTACCCTAACATTAACGTTATACTCATTCCGATTCCCTTATCACTGCATACCACCAGACTGGTTTACTGTCACACCCCTAATGAGAGCTAATTGCAGCTAAACAGGTTAGCTCACAGCGACGAGAGGGCGAAACAAGCGGAATATCTCGCCTAAAAATATTCACAAGTAAAAGCAATACACTGTCGGATAAAAAAAAAAAAAAAAAAAAAAAACACAAAGCATAAACAGAGGAAAAGACTCGTTTTCTCTGCACCTGATCTGACACCGCTAGTGATAAAATTCTGTACCGTACACTCAATCTTCCATCCGAGAGTCATGCACACGATGGCTGGCAGCCAGCACATGCTTGATTTAACACACTCAAAGCACACGGGCAGATACACTGAGGAACGACGAGCGGCTTTGCTCTCGGTGTTCTAATGATGTGCTTTGCTAATATTCAGGTACAGCATCTGCCAAGTATTCCCCCGACACACATGCACTATACAGTGAAAGTATTTTATTTCAAATATTTTGTTTCTAATCTCAATTTCCTCCTACATATCGCATTACGCTGATAGTGCTGTTGCCATCGCTTTATTGTTTGTCATTTTTTAATTGGATTAGACTTGTATGCAGTAGCTTATAAAGCATGGGTTTAAGTACAATAAGCAAACACTTAGGTAATGTAGCATGGCTAATACTGAACGAATTTTTTTTTTAAAAAAAGAATAGTTTTGAAGGCTTTGGGAAAAAAATAAAAGAAGCTTCATTTGTAATATCTTTGCAAAAGAAAACAATAAATCAGTCTTCTTTATTCTGTACGTTCATATACTAGAACTCTAACGATTAAGTAATATATAGTCCTGGTGTACATTACAGTACAAAAAAAGAGTAGTATTAGTAACAACTTCATTTTAACAAACACACATAAATGATTCATTAATGTTTTCTCATGTAGAATCTAAAGGACGATTAAAAGTAATAATTTAGGTTATAAAATGCTTAATTTTTTTTTCCAATTTTATTTCATATTATCACAATTAATACTATTGATATAATATTGAATTATTATTGAATTATCAATAATATTGAATTATTACTCGGATACAGGTGTTTTTTCCCCCCAAAATAAAAACGAATATATACAGAATAAACCTTTTACAAGTGTCTAATCGAAGCTCAATTAATTAAACAAATATCTAGAACTTTATTAGTGATGTGTTCCTTAAAATAAATATATTTGTACCTTACATCTTCACTAACTTGAGATTTATTACTGGTAGAGCTTGATTTCATGTTTTACAAAAAAAAATAAAATATGTCTTCCTTTCTTTTTTTTTTTAAACCAAAAACCATCCATCCATCCGTTTTCTGTACCGCTTTTCCTTACTGGGTCACTCGGAACCTGGATCCTATCCCAGGAAGCATGGCGCACAAGGTGGTCGACACCATGGACAGGGTGCCAATACATCTAAGGGCACACTCACACACACATTCATATACCATGGACACTTTTTTGGACATGATAATCGGTCTACCATGCATGTGTTTGGACTGGGGGAGGAAACCGGAGTACCCGGAGGAAACCCCCGACACACGAGGAGAACATGCAAACTCTGCACACACACACAGGGCCGTGACGGGACTCGAACCGTCGACCCTGGAGGTGTAAGGCGAACGTACTAATTGCTTAAACAAAAAAAGTTTTAATAAAAACAAATACAAAGTAAGTCTATTCCCCCATGTAGACAAATGCACTATTTTCAGGCTCAGTTGGATTCTCAATAGTAAATAATTTTTCCATGTCTATGGTCTTTTGAGCAATTTTATTTGACGGCAGAAACATTCGAAACGTCCGTATTCGTACCGCACACATTATCATAATACATTTCACACAATGCACACCCTACACATTAAGACACCGAGTTAATTACAGATTGGAAAGAGAGAAGAAAAAAAAAAAACTATAAGTGTTTTGTAAATCTTTACATAATGAGCATGAGGAAGCGGCCTTTGGGAAGTCATGCAGCAGAAAGGAATGATATCAGTACCCGGGTTGGGATTGGATCAGATCTGTGGACATATTTAAAATAAATAAATCAATAAAATAAAATAAGAAATTGGGACAAAGCATAAATATTATCTACAAGCAGGACAATTGATATAATCCATTATACTGATTGGAATCAAAATATACAGCGATACTTTCTTTTATTAATTAACCTATGAATACACTATAAAATAATTTTCACTCTAAACTCTATTATTGTTTTTTTTTTCTTTCTTCTGACTTGCAGAAAAATAGCATTCCTGTAGATGTGAGTTCTTCTTCTTCTTCTTCTTCTTCTTCTTCTTCTTCTTCTTCTTAGCTGGTTGAAGGTTTATAGAGGATTTGTGAGTCCTGGGAATTGAATCTACAAGGTTCTTCTAGATTAGTGTCAATGTGTTCCCAGGGGTTTGTGTGTTCTGCTGTGTGTCAGCATGTTCCTGGGTTGTCAGTGTTACCATGTGTTACTGTTAGTGTTACCATGTCAGTGTGTTACTGTCTGTGAATGTGTTATCATGTGTCAGTGTCTTACTGTCTGTGAATGTGTTACCATGTCAGTGTGTTACTGTCTGTGAATGTGTTACCATGTGTCAGTGTGTTACTGTCTGTGAATGTGTTACCATGTGTCAGTGTGTTACTGTCTGTGAATGTGTTACCATGTGTCAGTGTGTTACTGTCTGCGAATGAGTAACCATGTCAGTGTGTTACTGTCTGTGAATGTGTTACCATGTGTTAGTGTGTTACTGTCTGTGGATGTGTTACCATGTGTCAGTGTGGTACTGTCTGTGGATGTGTTACCATGTGTCAGTGTGTTAGTGTCTGTGAATGTGTTACCATGTGTCAGTGTGTTAGTGTCTGTGAATGTGTTACCAAGTGTCAGTGTGTTAGTGTCTGTGAATGTGTTACCATGTGTCAGTGTGTTAGTGTCTGTGAATGTGTTACCATGTGTCAGTGTGTTACTGTCTGTGAATGTGTTACCATGTCAATGTGTTACTGTCTGTGAATGTGTTACCATTTGTCAGTGTGGTACTGTCTGTGAATGTGTTACCATTTGTCAGTGTGGTACTGTCTGTGAATGTGTTACCATGTGTCAGTGTGTTACTGTCTGTGAATGTGTTACCATTTGTCAGTGTGGTACTGTCTCTGAATGTGTTACCATGTGTCAGTGTTACTGTCTGTGAATGTGTTACCATGTGTCAGTGTGTTGGTAACACATTCACAGACAGTAACACGTGTTATGTGTCAGTGTGTTCGATGTTTCAGTGTTATTGTGTGTCAGTGTTATTATTGTGTGTCAGTGTGTTCTGTGTGTCAGTGTTATTGTGTGTCAGTGTTATTATTGTGTGTCAGTGTGTTCTGTGTGTCAGTGTTATTGTGTGTCAGTGTTATTGTGTGTCAGTGTTTTTGTGTGTCAGTGTTTTTCTGTGTCAGTGTTTTTGTGTGTCAGTGTTATTGTGTGTCAGAGTGTTCGATGTTTCAGTGTTATTCTGTGTCAGAGTGTTCGATGTTTCAGTGTTATTGTGTGTCAGTGTTATTGTGTGTCAGTGTGTTCTGTGTGTCAGTGTTAATGTGTGTCAGTGTGTTCGATGTTTCAGTGTTATTGTGTGTCAGTGTTATTCTGTGTCAGTGTGTTCGATGTTTCAGTGTTATTGTGTGCCAGTGTTATTGTGCATCAGTGTTACTGTCTGTGAATGTGTTACCATTTGTCAGTGTGGTACTGTCTCTGAATGTGTTACCATGTGTCAGTGTTACTGTCTGTGAATGTGTTACCATGTGTCAGTGTGTTGGTAACACATTCACAGACAGTAACACGTGTTATGTGTCAGTGTGTTCGATGTTTCAGTGTTATTGTGTGTCAGTGTTATTATTGTGTGTCAGTGTGTTCTGTGTGTCAGTGTTATTGTGTGTCAGTGTTATTGTGTGTCAGTGTGTTCTGTGTGTCAGTGTTATTCTGTGTCAGTGTTATTGTGTGTCAGTGTTATTGTGTGTCAGAGTGTTTGATGTGTCAGTGTGTTCTGTGTGTCAGTGTTATTGTGTGTCAGAGTGTTCGATGTTTCAGTGTTATTCTGTGTCAGAGTGTTCGATGTTTCAGTGTTATTGTGTGTCAGTGTTATTGTGTGTCAGTGTGTTCTGTGTGTCAGTGTTAATGTGTGTCAGTGTGTTCGATGTTTCAGTGTTATTGTGTGTCAGTGTTATTCTGTGTCAGTGTGTTCGATGTTTCAGTGTTATTGTGTGCCAGTGTTATTGTGCATCAGTGTGTTCTGTCTGTCAGTGTTATTGTGTGTCAGAGTGTTCGATGTGTCAGTGTGTTCTGTGTGTCAGTGTTATTGTGTCAGTGTCATTGTGCGTCAGTGTGTTCTGTGTGTCAGTGTTATTGTGCGTCAGTGTGTTCTGTGTCAGTGTTATTGTGTGACAGTGTTATTATTGTGTGTCAGTGTGTTCTGTGTGTCAGTGAGTTCTGTTTGTCAGTGCTATTGTGTGTCAGTGTGTTCGATGTTTCAGTGTTATTGTGTGTCAGTGTTATTATTGTGTGTCAGTGTGTTCTGTGTGTCAGTGTGTTCGATGTTTCAGTGTTATTGTGTGTCAGTGTTATTGTGTCAGTGTGTTTGATGTTTCAGTGTTATTGTGTGTCAGTGAGTTCTGTGTGTCAGTGAGTTCTGTGTGTCAGTGTTATTGTGTGTCAGTGTGTTTGATGTTTCAGTGTTATTGTGTGTCAGTGAGTTCTGTGTGTCAGTGTTATTGTGTGTCAGTGTGTTTGATGTTTCAGTGTTATTCTGCGACAGTGTTATTATTGTCTGTCAGTGTGTTCTGTGTGTGTTATTCTGTTACCCTGTGTCAGTGTGTCAGCATTACCGAGTGAAAGTGTGTTCACACGTCTGTGTGTGTTCCTGTCTGTCAGCTTGTTCCCATGTGTTCATGTGTGTTCGCATACATCAGCTTGTTCCGCTGTCCGATCGTGTTCCTGCGTATTCCCGGTTCTCTTCTAGCCCCCATGTATCAGTCTTTTCCCCTTTCTTAATGTGTTCCCATGTATTCCCAATTCACTTCTAACCCCCCCATGTAGAATTTTCCTGGCTGGTATTTTAAGGCTTGTTTAAAGAGCGACCCAGATGACACCTCGGCACACGGCTGGAAGCATGCGAACAGCGTCGTGCCTTCGTCTCCCAGCTGCACCGTTCAGCCGGGGTTCAGCGAGAGGTCACAGCACCTGCATCTCTTCACACCTTCTCTCCCCAAAGATGGGCTCATTAACACAGCATTAACGCCAGACGCTTATTTATCCTGTCACGTGCTTACAATTGGAAACAAACAGAGGAGAGAATGAAATGGAGGGAGGAGCAGTTTGAACAAGAACCTCTAGAGGAAAGGCCTCCTACAGTATATGATGATATTAGGGCTGGGAAAAAAACATCCATAAATCTGCTTTGATGATGAGACATGATAACTCTAGGCTTTAAAAAAATAAATATATATATATATATATATACATACTGTATATGACTTCGGTTACAACCCTAAAATGTTCTATTCCTTTATAAAAAAATGACATTTTCCGCATTTTTATTTATGTATTGGTGCCATTAATGAAAAGATTCTGGGGTGCAATACAAACAGTTTAATTGTGTCATTAACAATCAATATCCACTCCTAGTTAGAACAGTTTCGCTCGAGGAAAAACCGAGAAACACTTATAAAACAGTCAGTCGTAACAAAATAACCGGTCTTCTTCTTGCGATTAAACTCATAAAAAAACAAACGCTCCTTTTTATACAGAATATTTTATACAGGAATAGCTTTGAATCGTATCGTTTAACCAAAGGAAGACACGTCGCAAACATCGAATTCCACACAAATTGCATATGTTTTTTTTTTTTTTTCTTTTGTGGGATTTTTATTTATTTCTTTTTTTTTTAAATCTCTAAAGTGGTCTATAGGTTTAGTTGTTCTCCTAAGCTTATTTGCATGAGAGGAAAAATTGCATACAACATTAATTGTGAAGCTCGTAGCATGAGTCGCTTGACGTACAGCACTTCTTTTTTTTTTCTTTCTTTCTTTCTTTTTTTTTTTTTTTTTTTTTATTTTTTTAGGCAACCGTTAAAGCACATTTTTTTTTCCCCCCATTTAAAACGTTTAAGACACTTAGATTTTTACTGCCCATCAAACGTACATTTATAAATAGTCAAATAAAACAATGTGCTGTGAGAGAAATGACGTAATTACATCAGAAAACTGCATGAGCTGCAAATAAATAACGTCTGTCGATGAGGAATAGATCGCGATTCACATTTTCGAACCGTGTGAAAATCCTGAAAAACTACAGTGACAAAAGATTTCGCAAAATAATCTAACATCGGCAGTGCCATATAGTACAAGGCATTTGTTGGCATAGTTTCTTTAAGACTGTATATTTTTTTTTTTTTACAATTATTATATGTCTATATATGTATACTGTATATATATATATATGTATATATATATATATATATATATATATATATTTATATTTCTTCCAAACAAATAATAAGTAAAGTTTGAAAGAGCGAACTATTCTCCTCCAGTCTACCTGCAGGTCTTAGGGGCGCCAGATCCTGTGTGATCCTTCGCTTCGTAAAGAAAACGCTGTATTGTTCAGCAGTTTGTCACCGTTAAGGCCCCCGTTTTTATTTTATTATCAGTTGCATTAAAATAAAAATCCAGTTAACACCACGTACGTAAACATCTATCAAAGTCTATCAAACTTCGACCGAGTCGATATTTTTTTTTTTCTTTCTTTTAAAATCAGTAGTTTGGAAGTTCAGTGTAAAAACAACATACATCAAGTGCAGTCAGCAAACATCCACGGCAACATAGTTAAGATTTTTTTTTTTTTTTGGAACATTTTTCTTTTTGTTTCATTGTGCAGGTTATTTAAATGATGCGCAAACCTTTACAGTGGAATAATAATACAGGGCTTTTACAAAAAGGTAATACTTCTGTATTACGCAGTCCCGGGTTGAGAGTCTTACAGTTCTACTCTTGGAGGAGATCAGAGTCTGATCCGAGTCGAGGTTTATTCTTTCACTTCCTGCTCGGCCTGACACTGTCCCTCGGCTCCAGCGTGCTCCTCGATCTTGATGGTGAAGATGCTAGTAGTTTGCGTGCTCTCGTCCAGCTCTTTGAGCAGCTCGCCTTCTTTGAAGTCCGTCATGCTCACCTCGTCCTGCTCGTTGGCTGCAGGTAGAGCGAGTCCCGACGCCAACTCCTTGGGCCGCACGCAGAAGCGCTGGTTCTGGAAGAACTTGATGATTGTATGCCGGGGCAGGTCGAGCTGGGCTGAGAGCGTGTGCACGGCCTCGTCGTCCGGGTACGGCCCTACGTCCTGTACGAAGCTCTGCAGGATTCCCAGTGCCTCCAAGGAGATACGGGCGCCGGTACGACCTTTAGCCTGACGCGACTCGTCCTCGGCCTCGGCGGGTGCGGCGGTGGACGGCTGGCGAGGCGGGAGGCGGGGTCCTGTTTGCTGCTGAGGCTGAGGCTGCTGGGAAATGAGCGGCTGTGACGGATAGGGCAGCGCCAGAGCAGGCTGGAGTTGGGCTGAAGGTGGAGGGTGTGCCTGGGGCTGAAATCAAACATAAATAATAAATCAGTCACTATTAGACTTCTACAACTTAACATTAAACACCTTTAGCACTAAAATAACCAATTTTATGTGTTGAACAATTGAACAAACGCTCGTTTGGAATGCACGGCATGTCACGCAATTTTGGCGTAATAATTATCATCCGAGCAAATGTTCATTCATGATGGCGTGTGAAATAAAGCTGAACGGTTCTGTGGACTGCCGTGACTCAGCATAAAGAATGGAAACGTACAGGCGTCGGGTTCGGCGTCGGCTCAGCACCGGGCGTATTGTTCGGAACGGGCGGGTCAGAACACGGGTGAGAGAGACGCAACCTTTCTGTCAATGTAATCAGATCTAGGAATTTTTCCCTCCAGCGTTATCTTTTACGCGAGCCCGTTAACACGAAGCCCTTTTTTCATGCAAAAACCTTCACTCCGAATTCTGCGTGGCTGTTGATTGCTTATCAAGAACTATTCAAAACGCCGGGCCTTCACACAACAAGAGGGGGAAAAAAAGGCCAGATCTGCAAAGATTCAATCACATGGCTGGCTGGGAGGGATTGACATATCGTGTGTGTGTGTGCGTGTGCGTGTGTGTGTGTGTGTGTGTGTGTGTGTGTGTGTGTGTGTAAGCGTGTGTGTGTGCGTGTGTGTGTGGTTGGAAAGTCACACGTTGAGGTGACAGACATGACAAAGTGGCTCTGAAATGCAGCATTGTTTTAGGTTGCAGCCACTGAAGGGGCAACTGTCGCTTAACCCCGTCCACAATAAACGCTTTCTTTTCTTCTCGGGAAAAACCCAAACACAGTGCAGCATTTTAAGGCACGAGCATTCTGAGATAATATTCAGGGAAAGGGAAAAAAAATAAATAAAAGAAATAAAAAAGGTGGCCAAAAGCGTGCGCGCCTTTGTGGTTCTGTTTTAGTGAACGGAAGGGTGCGAGTTCAAACCGTGACCGCTGGAGCTGTGTCAAGTTGCTTGGAATTAAACAGTGCTGTGATATTATTTAAAATAATAATAATAATAATAATAATAATAAAAAAAATAAAAGAAAGAAAATTATATATTATATATATAATCATACAACAAAAAAATGTATTTTAACATTGATTTAATCATCACTGCCGTTTTAAAAAAGTATACTTTTGTATAAAGTGTTCAACAATAATTGTACTTATTTTATTACTTATTGTTTGTCTTCGTTGTGTCTTGTTTCATCTTTCCATTTTTTTCCTTCCTGTTTCGTAATTGAAATCCAATTAAAAAGTTATTAGCAAAAAAATATATATATTATTTATTACTGTATTTTTTTATACGAAATTTTCTTTATTTTTGTAGTTTAACGTTATTTTTTTTTTAAATCATCTTCCTGCACGTCAAGTTTAGTTTTTCATCTTTAATGCACTAGTGGAGGCTGAGGAGATTCTCACCCCCATACTATATAAAGTGCTCTGAGAGTCTATAAAAACGCTATATAAATGTAAGGAATTATTATTATTATTATTATTATTATTATTATTATTAGTGAAAGTTGCTATCCTGCGCGTATGCCTTACCGCATTATACTTTTCTCGACCTACGCCACATCCTATGAGATCACCGTGGAGGTTGAATGGAAGTTCAGGCATTTTCCACCGTATTGTCAACGCTTAACAATAGAAACTTTCAGCAGCTCTTATTGGTCTACAGCTCTTATCATTTTACACATTAGCATTGTAGGAGAAAAAAAAATGGCTAGTGATGCAACAATATGACCGTATTACAGTTCAAGAAAAAATATAACGACACGTCCAGGAGGACGCGTTTAGATCTGGAGTTTCACTCTGCGCGCTCTGATGCCCTTAAACACTGAAAAACGGCGACTCGATAACTCTAAACCGTGCGGATTTTTACTTCAAGGGCTCATTTGGCCGGATTTGCGATAAAGACATCTGATTTGCATCCTTACGGCTCGCTGACTTCGTATAAAACGGAATAAAATGACTTTATTGAATCGGCGCTACTTGCTCCGACTAACGTTAGGCTTTAAGTAACAAAATAACACGTGATCGGAAAACGCAACTGAAGGTGACTTATATATATATATGTATATATTTATATATAATATGTAAATTTCCATGTTCAGTACTGTGCAAAAGTCTCGCACGTGCAAAGAAATGCTGTAAAGCAACAACGCCTTTAATAACAATCAAATTAATTAATTAAATAAATAAAATGCAATAAAAGGCGCAGTAAACAGTGATAAATGAAACAAAGGGTGCGTCTCAATCAACTCCCTAGTTCAGTAGTCAGGGCACTGATCAGGGAGTCGGCCGTTTTAAGGGCCGTCTCAATCGCAAAATCCTTCCAGTGCACTGGAACGTTTGTTCCCTAAGAAATCCCACAATGCATTGCAAAAACCAGGGAGCATCTCTTCTCGCTATGTTCCCTTATGGATATTTCCGGAAGCTTCTCAGCTCAAAAAATGCGGACGAAATGATCGGAGCTGTAGCTCCGAAATGATTCCTTACCTTAGCGATAACGTTATCGGACGTTCTATATGCGGTTTGTTTCGGTCTAACGACTCTTAAGTGCTTTATGATTTAAAATAAACCCGCTAGCTCGCCTACGATCTTACTCGAGGTACCGTGACGGAAACGCGTGTGTGGGAAGGACATCAGTCCTGCCTGTTGTTCATAAATACCAGCGAAGACGTTTTACGACGTCATGTCGCCGGGAATCGAGTCATCGCTGTCTCAATCCATGTGCACTGAGTCAGGGTCTTAACTCATGTGCACCATATACTGATTCACCAGCTGGGGAGCTAATTGAGACGCACCTGCTGTCAAAATCCGGCGTGATTTCTGCAGTTTAATAAGGACGTTAGATGAAAAGTTTCACTTAGAGAATCTGTCACAGGTCATCTGAGGTCACTTTTATTGTCTCACCTTCTTTACTGACATACAAACCTTAACGTTTTTGTCACACGAATGCTTGGCAATCTATCAAATGAACACCTATAACAACATTCTGTACTAAAAATAATAATAATAAGACACCAAAGACTCGCGCAGTGCACTGTATATAGGTCGCATGCACTATGTAGGGCACTGCATAGGGTCCAAAAACCTCAAGCCACTACTCAGAACACAATAAGGACACGCTGATCCCATTCTCTCATATTTCCATGTATATATATCCGATAACGATCTCCGAGCTCTGAACTAATACTGACGTTAAAAAGAGACGACGGTGGACATCATTTCTCAGATAATAGCAGGGCTTTGCATCGTTAGTACGGATCAGGTTCAAACTCGTACTGTAGATTCATCAATGAGACGAACACTGAGCTCTTGTGTTTTGTTAGGAACTCGTGCAGAACAACACACTGGTAAACAGTGTAAGGTTTATTCTTTAACCGCTAATTCCACTTAAATTTACTAGACGCTTTTATCCAAAGCGACTTACAAATGAGACACACTCACACACCAATGGTAGCAGAGCTGCATGCAAGGTGCTAGCTTGCCATCGGGGGCAACTTAGGGTTCAGTGTCTTGCCCAAGGACACTTCGGTATGGGATCACCCGGGCCGGGATTCGAACCACCAACCCTACGATTAGTGGACAACCCGCTCTACCGACTGAGCCACAGCCGCCCAATGTCAACCTTAAATGTCAACCTTAGGGAACAAGACTAGTTTTAAAATGTTCACTCGTGTCTTTGAGTTTTATTTCACTGTATTTAACTTCTCTGCTCGAAATTTCATCGTTTATACATCGAGTACACAGAGTACTGGTTCAGACACGGCACAGCGATGACACAACCTGCCACTTTTAGTGTTTACATTACATTTACATTTACATTTATTCATTTAGCAGACGCTTTTATCCAAAGCGACTTACAAATGAGACACACTCACACACCAATGGTAGCAGAGCTGCATGCAAGGTGCTAGCTTGCCATCGGGGGCAACTTAGGGTTCAGTGTCTTGCCCTAGGACACTTCGGTATGGGATCACCCGGGCCGGGATTCGAACCACCAACCCTACGATTAGTGGACAACCCGCTCTACCGATTGAGCCACAGCCGCCCTACAGCCGCGTTTACGCACGTTTCGTTCAAGTTATATATATATATATATATATATATATATATATATATATATATATATATATATATAAAATCCAGTCGGTCCGAGCAAATCGAGCAAACTCGGAAATATTCGTAGGAGCTTGCGAATTTTCAAAATGGCCGCAGATTTGATCCGAGACACGTCATTCATTCACGCGTTCGGGCAAAGCCGTCTTCGATTCACATGCGCCCATCATGAGTACAGCTAAAAGGTCTGATTTATCGACAAACATCTCACGAAAGACCATGTGGGAATAATTCCGTGTGATTGCGATTTCGCCGGTTCAAACAACGCATCGCGAATTTTGGGAAACGAAAACGCAGCAGCAAAATCGAGCATTTTTTTTACGCCGACAATCACAGAAAAAAAAGAAAAAAAAACCTCCTGTGCTGTATGGACTGGAAAAAGTGCATTTGGGAATTTGAACTGATAAATAAAACGTGGATTTGATTTTGTTTATCCGCTGTTCAGTGTTTATTGGCGCCGTTCTCTTTTTATTTTTTTATTCATTTTCCTATTATTGATATATTATTTATTAATATTCTGTCCGATTCCATCTTTTTAAATAAAGTTTGAAAGAAAACCAGGTGACTGTAAGCACACACGCACACACGTACACACACACGCGCGCACACACGCACATACGCACACACACATACACAAATACACACACACACACACATTCGCCACACACACACACACACGCACACACACACACACAGAGGAGTGTAGGAATGTATCAGTCCATATCAGGTGACACTCATTATGTAAAAAAAGTAGACACTGTGTGTTAAGGTCATCCATGTAAATAAATCCAAATATTTAGTGTCATGACAATTTGATCAAAAGACCATGACTATGCAGATAGATTTTTTATTTTTTTTAAATAATGCATTCTTAGATAACTATAATTGCATATTATTTTTTGATAAATGATAAAACAAGGCCATTTCTTGGTAAATGTATCCAAATGTCTTCTGGCGTGTGTTTT
>JAFFST010054653.1:413528-418528 GCA_022414735.1 Noturus placidus | reverse complement strand
AACATTGTCGATAGCTAGAAAGTTACCTACATTATATGTAACATTGTCTATAGCTAGAAAGTTACCTACATTATATGTAACATTGTCAATAGCTAGAAAGTTACCTACATTATATGTAACATTGTCTATAGCTAGAAAGTTACCTACATTATATATAACATTGTCTATAGCTAGAAAGTTACCTACATTATATGTAACATTGTTTATAGCTAGAAAGTTACCTACATTATATGTAACATTGTTTATAGCTAGAAAGTTACCTACATTATATGTAACATTTTTATAGCTAGAAAGTTACTTACATTATGTGACATTGTTTATAGCTAGAAAGTTACCTACATTATATGTAACATTGTTTATAGCTAGAAAGTTACCTACATTATATGTAACATTGTTAATAACTAGAAAGTTACCTACATTATATGTAACATTGTTTATAGCTAGAAAGTTACCCACATTATATGTGACATTGTTCATAGCTAGAAAGTTACCTACATTATATGTAACATTGTCTATAGCTAGAAAGTTGCCAACATTATCTGTAGCTAAAGAAGACACTATTCAGGTGACCCTGTAGCTGAATGTGTTGTTTTATATACTGTAGAGCGCTCAGCCACTAATTGTAATAGTAATGACACGTAATACTTTTGAACCATTAATAGCTGCATTTAATATTTTGGAATGTCTGTAAAAAAAAAGTAGTTCCTGTTCTCATTCATGCAGCTTATAAACAGTAGCTCCCTCACCAGCTTCTCTTTCCTTTTCTCTTGAAATGAATAAGAGAAAATAAACTCAGCTTGTCACAATGATGTTTATACTATTTTCTTTCTAGCTATAGACAATGTTATATATAATGTAAGTAATTATCTAACTATAGACAATGTTACAGGTAATGTAGATCTATACTTTATTTTATTGTGCAGTTGATGGTATGTGACCGCAGTGCATTATGGGAATACAGACAAAAACAAACAAACAAACAAATAAATAAATTTAGTTAGAAACAATGGATATGGACGATAGGATTGGCTATGCTAAATTGCCCCTCGGTGTTCATGAGTGTTGCGATTGAATTGAGTTGAATGAGATTGTATTCCGGGACACACTAAGGGCATTTTTTTTTTTTGCTAGATTTATAGATTATTATTTTTTAATCCTTTTAAAATGCATGTGAGACACACGGTCAGCAGACATCACACGACCAGTTCTGACATTTATTACTTGAATCCATCTGAAACCCGTGATGCGTATTCTTGGGTTTTAGCCTCAGTTGAATAATAAGCCTACTCTTTAGACACACGTTTTAGTATGATGTTATAGATTTGATATAGATTTGGTGGTCCATGACTTTTCCTGTTTGTCTGGGGTACTTTTAATCTCGTCGGAAAATGTAACAGGGGTGGAGAACTGTGAGACTCGATGGCTGTAGGCTGTGTATTAATAGCTGTTTCTGATAAAAAAAAAAAATGTAAAAAGAATTCTCTCAGAACCTAATGGCTGAATTCAAGTGCGAGATTCACCAGCTATGCAGTGAGAAAGTGAGAGAGAATGCGAAACCGTTTGTGTGTGTGTGTGTGTGTGTGTAGTCACAAGTTGCCAATGACTGGTGCATAGGGCTTCTGTGTGAGCGAACAGCGCTGTATTCACCTCGGATCAGCACGCTGATAAACCTAACACCTTTATATTATCTCATTTGGCAAATAGCGTTAGCAGCGTGGTGTTAGCGGTGTCACAGTGAGAGTCGTGTCCTCCGTAACCCCCGCTGAGACTTCCATAAAGTCAGGAAAAAACTGCGCCGCATGGCTGATAGGGGAGGGGAATAAAAAGAGCAGAGATTCCTAAAAGATGTTTTTATAACGCCGCTAATCCGGGAGCATTACGACGTCACTCGCTTGTTTTTTTTTTCCGCAGAGTAATCCACTGTTATGGCCTACTTCTACTGTGCTGATGAAGGAAGGAGAAAAAAGAGATAAACATTATGATGTGAGGCAGAGGGGCTACAGACAAAGCGTTATTATCCCGCCCCCCCCACCCCACCAGCTTCCCACCTCCTCCTCCTCCTTCTTTTCCAACCCCGCCTGTTTCCTGCTCCTGGCACGGGCCCAGCTCTGGCATGCAGCGTTGAGTGGAGAAATCCGAAGGCTAACGCCGGGCACCTGAACCTGTTCACGGCTGCACGCTTTGTGTACGTGATGCAAACCGGAGCAGTGAACTCGACCCATCTGCCGCCTGAGAAATAGAAACGGTGTCACGCAGCATATGTGAAAGAACGCCGTGTCGACGCTGAGCGAAGACGTGACGGCTCATTGGTGGTTGTATGTTTGGCAGGAAAAGAGGGCAGGGAAGGCCAGTGGCTGCATGAAGCCTAATAAAAAAAAAAAAAAACCCTCCACAGACGACCGTCTCGAGCAAATAAATGCCGCACAGCTGATAAGGACTACGAGTCCCAGAATGCAACGGTCCATAATGAGGGGGTTATTTAAGTGCTGCTCTCTGAATGAGGCCAGAGAGAGAGAGAGAGATGTAGACACAGAGAGCGAGACACAGAGACAAAGAGAGATAGACAGAAAGTGAGAGAAAGACAGTGAGACACCCAGAGAGCAAGAGCATCAGAGAGACACACAGAGAGAGATATGATAGATATAAAGTGATCGATATAAAATAATAAGTATATAACAAACATGACCGTCGCAATTCGGCTTCTTTTCCCGCTCCTCAAAACCAACCCTGTTATTTAAAATAATAATAATAATAATAATAATAATAATAATAATAATAAAAAAACTGTACCAAACTGTATCTTTATTTTATCTCATTGATAAATCTCTACACAGTGTTGTACTGAATCAATATATCTTTCATACACTGGATTATTGAGTCCCGAAAAAGGGGGGTTTTGAGCAGGGTCCTATCATAGTCCTAAAGTTTTCATCATTATAAATGCTCTATATGTTATAAAAAAAAAAAAAAAAAAAAAAAAAAAAAAAACAGGAACGTGGAGTGTGGAAGTGGACTGACTCGCCTTATTTACTTCAGAACAGCCCCAGGGTTCATAGTTTCAAAAAGCTATTCAAAAAAAAAAAAAAAAAAAAAAAAAAAGGGGTCTCTTCTTCTGCAAGTCTTACTGCTAACCAGCTCAAATAAATCAGCAGTGATTAATTCCCCAAATCTGCTCATTTAAGGCCCTCAAAAGAAAGAGAACGAGAGGAGGAGGAGGAGGAGGTCCTCCTCACGTGACCGAAGATTCGGGTGCAACTCGTACACAGACAGAGGGAGAGAGAGAGAGAGAGAGAGAGAGAAACTCATGAAGCGCCTACGAGTCGTGCTAGTCCATCAATTATAAGCGCCTGATTGAGATTTAATTCAAAGCTGGAGTTTAATTGCTAATATCAGTGCGTAATTAAGCAGATAAATCACAGAGATCTTATTGCATTATAGATTAAAATTGCATAAAACCTGCAAATTGTATATGTCAGCTAAATCAGCGTCCTTAATTGGCAGACAGGTTTGCCTTCGAAAAAAGAACAAAAAAAGCCCCCCACAAAACAAGACCAAGGAACATATTCAAGACTCTAACTAGAACAGATGCGTAGAGGAGTTTCAACTGATACTTTATGTTACTTCACTCATATGAGCACGTGACTAGATCAGCTGACTTATCTCAGCCAATGGAGAAGGATAAACCCGCGATGTCTCAATTAAAAATGGCCGAGTTAATTATACGAGACGACGAGAGAAGAAGAATCTAAGGGGAAAAGGATCGAAGGAATCGTAGTGTCCGTCTGTCCGTCGTCTCTGAGTGGCGCGCCGGATGGACATGTGAGGCAACGGTGCGAGCGGCGAAATTGAAATATTTCTCGGCGTGTGACACAGGCATGGCGAGCGGTAATTATGACAGATCTGATTAAGCGGGCGAGGCAGGGGCCGGCTCCGGGCTGCAGGTGCGACCTTGCGCATTCCTGCGTGTGTAAATAAAATTAATTACAAGCGCAGGGGTGCGCGGCGCATGACATCGCCACGCACTGAGTCACACGGAGTGAGGGTGGGGGACTGTGGGGGAGGGGGCTAATGGAATATTTTCCCGGAGTCTAATAATACAGTTGGTATTGACTTGGGGTAATTAGGGGGATCATTAAAGCCGCTTTTCTCGGCGTATTTGCCTGCCTGATCAGATTAGGAGGAATGGGCTTCGGAACAAGGCTTGTGTGGTCTGACAGGGAAGACGCGAGGAAGAGCCCGAGAACAGAGGGCGAGCACGAGCTACCTTGGGCGCACGCTTCGCAGAGCGAAGGAGAGACAGAGTTATTCCTACAATCGCTGTTTGTATGCACAAGTCAGGACTTCAGAATTTTGAATATAAACGGTGTATAGATTGTCTATTCTCCAAACTATTCTCAAAATAAAACCGAGAAAGGAGGAGGTGATGAAAGACAAGCTCGCCGGTCGGTGTAAAGTAATGACGAGAGGGATTGAAAGAGAACGTCCAAACGTGACATAGGTGCCGAGCGCGAGAGCGGAACGTTAAAAGAAGACAGAGAAAGACAAGCGTCTAAACAAGTGCCGGAGGTGAAGGTGAGCACCGGATGGTGGGAGAAAAATCCTAAAAATCCTGCTGTACATTCTCTGTGTGCCCCACAATAAGAGAAAAAAAAAAAAGCTTCATTGCAAGACTAGGCTTTGGCTTTTTGGGCCATAATTCAGCCCTAAATCAATTATTCAGACATCTGGGGCCTCCAGTTCAAGAAAATTGCGTCTTTAATAATAGAGGGAACCGCAGCCGTTTCCCAGGCAACCTAATAACCAGGCAGCCAGATAAATAAATAAATCAATTAATAAGGAGGCGCGGGTGCACTCCCCCTCTCCGTTCCCATCTGCCTGCTTCTGCTTCCCTCCATCCCCCACGGGAAGAGGATGAATTCATAATGGTAAACAAACCACTTCTCAAAATGCAGCCGCCACACTATGCCAAATAATGAAAGAAATAACGCAGGGATGTGTAT
>JAFFST010054653.1:291372-321549 GCA_022414735.1 Noturus placidus | reverse complement strand
CCAATGTTGAGGAAATACCAATCTGTCCCCCCCAATATACAGGAGAAAATATTTTCTATATGTTCCGCATTAAATTTCCCTGCAAACGGATCAGTCTTTTCTTCATCTATTCTATTTATTTTATTTATTTATTTATTTATTTATATTCCTTTTTAATATATTCAGGTTTGTTATGGAAAATATGCCCCCCCACCTCCAATTGTACACTTGGTTTCGCCCAGGCTCAACGCAAGGTCGGTGATGTATTTTAGCAGCTCAGTCGGTGATGTATTTTAGCAGTTTCCCCATGCTGTGGGAGCTTCTATCACTGAGAAACCACGTGAATTCAAACAGTAACTGCAATCCTAAACCTATGTTCTACATATACAAAATTTCAGTATCAAATTTTGGAAGTTTGGCTGCGCGGGGGGAGGGGGGGGCTTTAGCGCTTGGACCCCCCCAATGTCCATAACATGGTTACGCCCTTGCACTGAGCCACCACTGCCCTATAACAAAAGTAGCAAAAGCTAGAGGCCTGGCTTGTGAGACTACCCCTTATTCCCGCTGATTGCAAGAACTAGATATTGGTTGTCCAAATTTCCAAACAATAACAACAAAAGATTACATGATTCTCTTGTGGATCTTACAATAAAGTAATTTAACACCAAAAGTTGTTTTTTCAGGATCAAGACCATTTGGAAGACCAGGACCCTTAAATTGAGACCGTCCAAATGGAGCTTTCTGTCTGCTGCCATAAATGGCCTCCTGACGCTCTCGCAGTCTTTCTTGGTAATGGGTCTTGGGTGACGGGTTGATCACAGATCCAGCCTATTTAAAAAAAAACCCAAAAAAACCACATTCAGTAATTGAACCATTCTCAGAAGTATTAAATTAATCTGACAAAATACAATATACAATATGGTCGAAAGACATAACGGCTTATAATGTCATTATCATTAACTGACTATTGACATGATTAGGGCATATGGGAATATTTACATTGATAGACGACCTCGTGCTTATTCCATGCACCAGAGTGCTGGCGATATCAGGGTCATTTGCTTTCCCAAAGAAGACACGGACTGTCCCAGGCTCTGGGTGTGTACTGCTGAGGAATTTCCTAACCACCGTGGGCGTCTCAGGCTACAGACAAGAAGCTGTTTAGGACTCCAATTGATCACAAGGATCTTAGACTACAAACCTGTTCTGTGTCACCTTAAAGACAAACTTTTTAGAGCATCAACACAACGATCTCACTTTAGGCTTCCTCGGAGGCAGAGAACATTTAGAAACATTACATAAGTGTGTACGTGTTGCGGCCTGGAAGATGTTTAGCCTCTCATCTAAGGGATTTCACAGTTCTACTGAATGGTGGGAAATTCCCCAGAATTTATACACTGTGTATTTTTACACTGAACATATTGTGAGATTGGCTGGACTCTGAGGTCTGGAGGTGCGAATTGCCATGAAACCACTAAGTATAACTATGCCCAGAAAATACTGCAGTAGGTGCACAGAGATAAAAAGGACTGTTGTCACCAATATCAACATCACAATGTTGTCTGATGCACCATATCGCTAAATATTTACCATTTTTTTTTTACACTTTGAGTCATTTACAAATGACAAATAGAACTCTGAGAAATTTGCGACCAAATTCTGGTAATTCAAGCTTAATATAGATATTATTTACCACCAAACAGTAGAACAAATGAGTGGTGAAACATCTTCACACTGCACTTTGACACATTCAGTATGACAAAACAGTACTGCAACGACGTAGGGGAACAATCCCCCAACAGGTGTGTGAGTGACCCTATGAAAAAACCTACAGGATATGTTTTGCCATATTTTATTAAAAATTATGTTACAAAGTATGATTTGTAAAATTCTGTTCATAATTAGTTCAAATTAATAAAGCCAAATTTATGTTTATATTATTCATTAAATAGATATATGATTTTGTCTTCCTCATCATCTATTATCATATCAGGCTTTAGCACTTGTGGTTTATTTGCTGATCTAACACCATCAGTATGACGTGTAGGCCATAAAGCCACAAAGCAAATATTTTGAAGCTACAGTATTACTTACCCTTGGTGCTATTTCCTGCAGACATGCCTGTGCCCTCTCTCCTTGTGGTATAACTTTCCCTGCCTTTTCCAAGGAAGAAATCCTGTATATTACTCACATGGAACTTTAATTCCTTAATAGTCTTTATTGATCACAGAGAAAATTTCTATCAGGTAACATTGGACATTATCAAACTGAAATCAGCCGGATTAAGTACATATACTATTACCGCTTTAATATTTGGAAAAGTGTCCCTGCGTCTCCAGCAGCTGGTTGTCCTTTCAAAAACAGTCATCGTAAACGTGTAGGTGTATTCTGGAGAACACTAACTTTATTATTTTGGACCTTGAATGTTTTCCTGCTGTCGCTTAGGAACGGATTTTGGCATCGCTGTGTATAGCAACAACCACATTGCATAGAACTTGTCCAATCTCATGAATATTAATCACACAGCGTGAATATTAATTAGGACGTTCATAAAAGTGTAATGTGATAGGCTGAGGGGAAACATTGCTAAGGCAACTGGGCTCAGGCTATTCAATTATGAAAACAATCCGGTCCAACATAGTGAGCATTATTTTTCTCAACTATGAGAAATGAAATAACTATGAAAATAACTATGATGGCTTAGTGGTTAGAACATTTGCCCCGCACCTCCAGGGTTGGGGATTCGATTCCCACCATTGCCCTGTGTATGCGGAGTTTGTATGTGCTTCTTGTGCTGTGAGGGTTTCCTCCGGATACTCCGGTTTCCTCCCCCAAACCAAAGACATGCATGGTAAGCTGTATGGCATGTCCAAAGTGTCCGTGGTGTGAATGTGTGTGTGATTGTGCTCTGTGATGGATTGACATCCCATCCATCGTGTACCCCGCCTTGTGCCCAATGCATCCTGGGATAGGCTCCAGGTTCAAGCGTGTGTAAACTTTTGAATCGGTTCATTTGTGTATTACTGTGTCTTGTGGACTATATGTAAACATCTTTGGTGTGAAATAGCGAATTCAGGGCATAACTTCATCAGTGAAGATGTGAAGACGAATCCAACAGCTTGGGTGCGATGCTCAGGTGTCCATTGTGTTATCTATTAATAACATAACAATAATCTCAGTGTTTAAGTCTAGACTTAAAATGTATTTATTCACTCTAGCCTACCCTGACTAGACTTTCCATTATGCTAAACCCCAGTCTTAACAATCTTTTCTCTCCCTCTCTCCTTCTGCCGAGCTACACATGAGTTGATGGAGATGTTGGAGATCCTGGTCCTTTCTGCTCTCCGGACCTGCATGATCGGTCTCGGAGGTCCTACTTCTGGATGGAGCTCTCATCTACTCCAAATCCAGACTGCTGGGACAAAGGCTTTTCAAAGCCAAACAGATTACATTTAAATCAATAATTATCTCTTTAATAATATCTGTTGTGACCCAGATGAGGATTGGTTCCCTTCTGAGTCTGGTTCCTCTCAAGGTTTCTTCCTCTTAAAACATCTTAGGGAGTTTTTCCTTGCCATTGTCTCCACTCAGTGTTTTGCCCAGTTGGGATAAATTTCTCACATATACTGTGTGTATACTGTGTTTATATTCCTGTAAAGCTGCTCTGAGACAATGTCTGTTGTAAAAAGCGCCATTCAAATAACATTGAATTGAATTGAATTGAATAATAATGGGCGGTTCAAAGAAAGAGTTATTAACCAATTAAAAAACACAGTAGCCGAGGCTCTGCGTCGTGATTGGTTCACGGGCGCTACGACGTCACCGCGTGTCAGATCCAGTCACCCGATCTGTCAGGCAGATCTGCGGGGGAAGTTGCGCAATAAGGAAGAAGAAGAAGAAGAAGAAGAAAAAAACAACAAGGAAGGAATTGAACTTGTTTTCTGCTTCTCGGGTTTTCTCTTGAACTTCATCACGAGACGCCGCCGGAGCACGCGCCTTTTCTTTTCAAATCGGAAACCAGGTAGTTCATGCGCTGAGCTCTGAGCGCTTCTGTGTCTGTGGTGTCCGTTTCTTTTAGCTTCATCATCTCTGTTTTCCCTAGCCGGTGTCCGGTTAGCATTGTTAGCATTATTAGCATTGTTAGCATGTCGTCGCCTGATAAACTCGAGGCCTGCCGCGTACTTTCTTCAATTACGTTCAGTTTAACGCGCAATAACTCCATTGTCGCGACGGAATACGGTTCTTATGTATGTATATATATATATATATATATATATATATATATATATATATATATATATATATATATTTTAAGCTAAATCTATGACGCGTATGTCGGCCATATTTGTCGTCAGGAAGCTTACGCAGATAGCAATGATGCTAACTCGGTTTTGCTAGCTAGCAAAGGTTACACAATTCTTGCGACTTTCTGGTTTGTTTGATGTGTGTGTGTGTGTGTGTGTAAATATATACATAAAACACCTGCTTAATTTGTCGAGTCGGTCAGAGCTAGCTAGCTAATATGCTAGCTGATATGCTAGCTAGCCTCTGTAATGAGTCAAAACAAACGCGAGCGAACACTGTTATCATCGCGAGGTTGGGATTAAAGTGTCACGTGTCAGCTGTTTAGTCAGTGTATATATAATATAAATAATAAGATCCAGGACAGCGTTATTTATAGCTATATACATGCAGCCCAGTGTACTTTCAGCTGCTGGTTCGTCACAACAGAGACGCCTTGCGTTGGATAACGGAGCTGCAGTCAGGTAACTCTTAAGGGGTGTGGTCAACTCTCAGCTAGCTCAAGCGCGAGACGCAGCTGGAAGTCGCCCAATGGCGTCACGAGCTGATTTGCATATTCACTGCGACATAAAGAACATTTGCATATCGGAATGTGGTCTGTGCGAGAGGAAGACGTTGGAAAGGTGCCGAGTGTAGAGCGGTCCGGGAGTAGTGAGTGTCGCTGTATAAAACGACCGTTCATCGAGAGATCGTTTCTAGTTCTACAGACCGCCGACGTGTTCACAAATCGATTACGTGTTTGTTTGTTTGCTAAATATGAAGAACTGTTTGCAGGGCTGTCGGGAAATGGACGTAAAGAGCATGGTTATGGAGGGGATGTCACCGTGATGAGAATTTTAAGATGAAGAATAAAGAAGTGTGCCGGTTGGACGAACAGTTGTGATAGGGGATCGGTTGTTTGGGAACAGCGGTGGTCGGGGATTGGTTGTTGGGAACGGGGGGGGGGATTGGTTGTTTGGGAATGGGGGGATTGCTTGTTTGGGAATGGGGTTGGGGATCCGTTGATCGGTTGTTTGGGAAGGGGGTTGGGGATCCGTTGATCGGTTGTTTGGGAACGGGGTTGGGGATCCGTTGATCGGTTGTTTGGGAACGGGGTTGGGGATCGGTTGTATTGGAAGGGGGTTGGGGATCGGTTGTATTGGAAGGGGGTTGGGGATCGGTTGTTTGGGAACACCTGTGACTGGGTATCAGTCGTTGGAAACTTGGGTGGTCAGAGATCGGCCGTTTGGGAACGGCGGGGCTCCGGGATCAGGTGTTTGGGGCTCGGGGATCGGCCGCTTGGTAACGTCGGTGGTTTGGGATTGGGAACAAATCAAGTACTGAAAGGTCAATCAAAAAGGCGCTGGAGCTTTTATAAAAAAATAGTGTCACTAAAAGGTTTCAAATGTTAGGCACAAAGTTGCGGAAGCAACCTTCACATACACCAGTAACTTTATTTAGGCGTCGTGTTGGCAACTTTTGATTTGTCACTAGATTTATTGCTAGCACAAATATAAAAAATAAAGTTTCTAAAGGCATCTTAAAGTCAATAGATCTAGTGACAAAATGCCTAAGCTTCCAGCACTGACCCCAAGTGAAGTAGCTGATGTATGGAACGTTGCAGACATTATATAATATCATATTTTGGCACATCTTGTGTTTTTTATTTTACTTTTCCAAGGGTCATTTTCATGCAATTATTAGTCAGTAGTTGAGGCTCTGACACATTGCTCAAACAGCTAGATATACCGTGGAGATATATATATATATATATATATATATATATATATATATATATACCATTTCTCTAGAACTGATTATTAGCAGGTACTAATTAATGTAGTTCATTGGATTATTACAACACAGGTGATGGACAGCTTGAACCTGATAGACAGGTATGCACCGTTTTCACTAGGCTCTGAATATTGACTAATACCTGATACTGACCCCTTAAGTACTAGTCAAACTGTCCTGTTAGTACCGTGCAAGCTTGAGCATCCTGCAGTCACGTCGGTCAACTTTACATGGTTTTTATGGCATAAAATATCAATTACACTTTTACAAAATATCAAGATACATGCCAAAATATCAAGTCGTACTAAAAGTGACTATAAAAGGGTAATTTCATGTTTAAAAACGGACAAAACGTGTAATATTTCTACAGTAATCTAATATTTTGCTTTCATTTAAGGGAAAGGAGAGAAAATAAGACGTTTAGAGCAGATACAGGTTCGAACAGTTATTCTGTGAGTAACAATGAGTTATATACCTGCAACAAGAAGAAAAAACCTCAAGTTGTGATTAATGTATCACATGACTATTATAAATTCTGGAGGAACAGAGAAGGATGAAGATAGGCAGCATTATGTGAGATAAAATATGAAAAAGTATGCAAACGCAATACAGAATTCATGTCACTTAAATGAAGCACGACTAGCGATCCTGTGGACATGTTGCAGGAAGTCATTGATCCTACATGCGTTAGAGCTGTGACGCCATCATTCTGATCACCTGTGCTCTCTCCCCCCCCTTCCCTTTTTTTCCCCTTCAGCGTTAAACAGATCCAACTCAAGTCCATAACAGGCAACTGGTGACTGGGTCATGGCAGGAAGAGGCGGTGCTACAAGACCTAACGGGCCGAACGCAGCCAGCAATAAAATCTGTCAGTTTAAACTAGTGCTGCTGGGCGAGTCTGCAGTGGGAAAGTCCAGCCTGGTGCTGCGCTTCGTCAAAGGCCAGTTCCATGAGTTTCAGGAGAGCACGATAGGAGGTAAGAGCACTCCTGCATGAGAAATGAGGAAGTAACGTGTCGGTTTCGAGTCAGTTTCACAGAGGTAACCCTTTCTGCTCAGTTTCTCTCCGACGACAGACGTTCGGTCAGAAAAACGAGCAAAAAAACAACCACGTACGCACCAATAGACGTGTTGTGTTGTAAACGTGCCTGCTCACCTCGCAAACTGGCGAATACGCAGAGATGTGCCCAAGACTGTGAATCCTTACGATACGATAGAAAAAGAGACGGCATGGGATGTTACTACTCTGAAAAAACGGAGATGTTGGAGGTGTAATTGCTATAATAAATACCAGTTCTTCCTTTCATTTATTTATTTACTTATTCATTTATTTATTTTCCAGAAAAGTCCACAGATTATCCTCATGTTAACACCGGCTCACGATGATGCGATGTGAAAATCACTGCTTCTTGTTTTCCTTTCCCATTTCCCGTCGAAGCATATCGGCGTGTTCACCAGCTGACGAGACGTCTGTTAAATGATGTTAAACGCTGAAAAGACTGATCTCTTCGCACTAGTTAAGATGACTTATTGTGTATTATACAGAGTGTTTTAAAAAGTCAGGAACCAACGAGAGTAAAAACGAGATGTTTCATTTTGCTTTGCATGTTCGCGCTTCACGGCGGCTCAGACTGATTGGCATTTCCAGATTGTCCCTAGTGTGTGAATGGGTGTGTGTTTGTCCAGGGTGTCCCCTGCCTTGTCCCACGAGTCCCCTGGGATAGGCTCTAGGCTTCCTGTGACCCTGGGTGGTATGAGCGGTACAGAAAATGGGATGGATGTATAGATGTGTGCCCTTGCGCTCTCTCTACACCAGGGGTCTTCAACGTTTTCCAGGCCAAGGACCCCCAAACTGATGGCGGGATGGAGCGGGGACCCTTAATTATATATATTGTATGAAATTGTGTTAGATCAAACTGGTAACAAAACTTTCGTGACCACCATGCAGTACCTCCGCGGACCCCCTAGGGGTCGGGGACCCCCTGTTGAAGACCTCCGCTGTACACATTTACTGCACTCAGCCACTCTGTCATGTTTCTGTGGCTTTTGCTCAACGTATTCAGATCAACATTTTCCCATTTATTTGATTTGGGCTGATTTTTCGGACACCCTGTATAAGGTATAAATTGGGCCAAGTGAGTCAGTTTGTTTATTTATTTATTTGTTTTAATTTCAGGGTGTTTTCACATACGCAGCATGTAGTCCTTTTGAACCCTGCTTCTTATTTTTTATTTATTTTTTTGGCCTCGTTCGACGTCGTTTAAGCAGGTGAGAAAACGGCAATCCCACTCGGGTATGGATCAAGACAACCGGGCCACGATCATAGGAGTGAGATCATATGCAGCCTCCATACAGTTCCAGGAGAACTCTAGGGCTGTTTGATTGCAGTGAGCAAGCGTTTCGACTCTGAATTGACAACGACCGCAGGAAGTGTTTTTTTGAGCTGCAGAGCTTTTATTCGTACATACAAGCTGCTAAACCGAGCCAACATGCGTAGCCGCAGTTGTGTGGGAACGAAAGGTGCTCTGGATATTTGTTCTAACAAACAAACGAGAAAAATGGAGCTCTGGCCGTCTGTTCTCCATACTAGGGTGCTCTTTATGCGCACTTTTTCCCGTCGTCGTATTTCTGAATAATAATGATGTTGCAGCTCTGAACATCCACTAGCCAACGTTTTTTGTTTTTGTTTGTTTGTTTTTTTGCTTTGTGGTTTGTGTAATTATGTACACTGTGGAATTATACCAAGCCGAGTAACAAAGAACCTCCGCAAATGGACTAATAGTTTTAAATGTGTCCCTGGATAATATTGTTAGGGGATCTAAATGTAAATATAAACTGGGGGAATCCAAATCCTGTTTCCTGTGCTACAGTTTGGGTAATTCATTAGAGGTACACTATCGGTCAAAACGTTACACACTCATTCTTTATTTTTTGTATTTTCTCCCCCTCCACATTTTACAATAATAATAATAATAATAATAATAATAATAATAATAATAATAATAGTCATCAAAACTCTGGAGTAAAACAAATGGAACTATGGTAATTATGTTGTGATTTTTATAATAAAAATTCCTAATAGTTTTCTGATGGAAGATATGAATGTCGGCGCAATTCTATTTTCGTCTACGACACCGATTTCAAACATTTAATCCACACCCATTCAGATCAAAAGGTTTTTAAGATCGTGAGAAACAGTTCAGTCGAGTGTGCGCAAACTTTTGACCGGTAGTGTATGATCGTGATTGTTGCAAAGCGATGTGATCTTGTGTTCTATAGTATTCTTAAACACAATAAGCACAGGAGTTTAATGCTGAAATTCTCCTGCAGTCTGTGACACGCAGTTGGACTTCCTGTCAGGGAGTGCATGTCAGGTGTTTTTTAAAAGTTTTTCACACGTGAAAGCCACGTTCTGTGTAATTATGGATTACTGGGATTACGATAAGTGCCTGTTGTACTGCGTGTGAAGCCGTAGACCATCGAGTAAATATTTATAAGAAAGCTGAGAATGCTGTGTGTGGCCTCTCGGGTGCCCGTGTACTGGGTCAACAAGCCGCAGGAATCTGACTCCACCCCTGTGTTGTTTTTGGTTTTTTTTTTTTTTTCCCTCCAGCGGCCTTCTTGACTCAGACGGTGTGTCTGGATGACACGACGGTGAAGTTTGAGATCTGGGACACAGCCGGTCAGGAGCGCTACCACAGTTTGGCTCCGATGTATTACAGAGGAGCGCAGGCAGCCATCGTGGTGTATGACATCACAAACGAAGTGAGTCGGCACTTGAAACGACCCAGAGGTTGCATTTTACATCTCGCTAGCATGTTTGTCATGTAATCGACTGGCTCGGCGCCAGGGGCACGAAGCACACTCAAGAATGCATAAGTAATGCAGCATGAAATGCTCCCTCATGTCGTCTTCCTGCTTAATTTCTCCTCCTCCTTCTTCTAGGAATCATTTGCACGTGCGAAGAATTGGGTTAAAGAGCTTCAGAGGCAAGCCAGTCCTAATATCGTAATAGCTCTGGCTGGAAACAAAGCAGATCTTGCCAGCAAGAGAGCACTGGACTTTCAGGTTTGAGGTTTTTTTTTTTTTTTTTTTTTTTTCCCCTTTAAAGTATGCACATTCACCATGATTATTTTTTTCTTCTTCACTTCCTCAGTTAAGTACGAATCAAATCATGATCCTGATTCTTCAAAGTTGGTCCTATTTTGTTTAGTGCCGACATACCAGCATTTTAAAAAGATGCATTGTATATGGTTTGCTTCCACATCATCATGTGACTCATCACATAATTAACATGCTATCTTTACACAACTGCGTTTGCTGTGGTTCGTCTGTTCTAATAAAAAAATATATATATTTATTTTCTCGTTCATCTGCTTCTAGCTCTGTTCAGATCTGCCAGGTCGCAAATATTTTTCTAATACCACCACCCCCGGGGCGCACGGTGGCTTAGTGGATAGCACGTTCGCCTCCAGGGTCGGGGGTTTGATTCCCACCGTGGCCATGTGTGGGCGGAGTTTGCATGTTCTCCCCGTGCGTCGAGGGTTTCCTCCGGGTACTCCGGTTTCCTCCCCCAGTCCAACGACATGCATGGTAGACTGATGGGCGTGTCTAAAGTGTCCGTACTGTATAAATGTGTGTGTGAGTGTGTATGTGATTGTGCCCTGCGATGGACTGGCACCCTGTCCAGTGTGTAACCCCGCCTTGTGCCCGATGCTCCCTGGGATAGGCTCCAGGTTTCCCCGTGACCTTGAAGATGGATAAGCGGTATAGAAGATGGATGGATGGACCACGTTTGGATAGGCGAATGCAGACAGAGGGGTTTTTTTGTTTTTTTTTTAGTTCAGTTTGACTTCTGAGTATTTAAAGTCTGATTATTTTTATTTTATATTATCTGATCACGACTTTAAGTAGAAACCGAACGTTTCATTTTCTTCGACGTTCTTCGATGTTAGTGTGCAAGTGTCAGAATTTTGAAAAGTGTACTTTAGCGTTGTTTACATTTTACTACTGCAGTTTTTTTTTCCCTAGTTAAGTTCTGAGTACTTGTGTTATTTATTGACTGCTGATCGCAACTTGAATATTTGAAATCAAGTTTAACTCTGGTTTTAATGACCATTTTGACAATGCACTATTGTTTTAAATTGAACAGTTAGACTCCAGAGGCTTGTGAAATATAAATAAATAAATACAATTTGGAGTCTATCGTGATTGTGTTTTTCCCTTTGGGAAGATCGCCCACCTCTTGTATTAAGGATAGATTAGTACATTTATATTTTACATTTATTCATTTAGCAGACGCTTTTATCCAAAGCGACTTACAAATGAGACACACTCACACACCAATGGTAGCAGAGCTGCATGCAAGGTGCTAGCTTACCATCGGGGGCAACTTAGGGTTCAGTGTCTTGCCCAAGGACACTTCGGCATGGGATCACCCGGGCCGGGATTCGAACCTCCAACCCTACGATTAGTGGATTAGTGGACAACCCGCTCTACCGACTGAGCCACAGCCGCCCAGTAATCAAGAGCATTGCTTTGTTTCATTATTTTCTAGTATGATGGGTTGTTTATTTATTTATTTATTTATTTCTGCTTGCAGGATGCACAGTCTTATGCAGATGACAACAGTTTGCTTTTCATGGAAACGTCAGCGAAGACGTCGATGAACGTGAACGAGATCTTTATGGCTATCGGTATGTATTTGCAGGAATGTATCCGGATGCGTGCAATCGAATAAGGACTAAAACAGTTGGGTGTGTGCTGTTGTAGGAAAGGAATCAAGGATGCGGCGATGTGACTCGGCTTCTAGTTATAGACCCGAGTTATAGTTGCTGACCCCAAGATGTTTCAATAACTGCATCCCGAAGTGTTCTTATGCTTCTTGCACCACAGCGGTTTGCCAACGATTACAATTTATTAGCATTTATTATAGAATGACCTCGTACTTTTTAATTCATCCATGCTTAATGTTTACGATTAATGTTGCGGAGCATCTGCAGAACAAGTTCGTTCCTGTTCTGGGAGCTATACTGTTGTTCCCTTACCTGCCCTATTTTTATTTAAAATTGTATTTATTTTTTAATTAGACAAAAGAAACAGCTCGTCATATTACAGAGGAACTGGAAAACGCACACTTTTCTTTCGTGAACTATGTTAAGCTCGTTCCCACCGAGGGTCTGACGGTGTGTACTTTGTGTAGTGATCTGAGAGGTGTATTCAGGCTCTAAGCATCAATGAATTGCTAGCTCCAAGTAGCTCCAGTGCCATGTGAGACAACAAACATGTCTGATTAACTACATTAAGCTGCACATGGGAAATTGTGTCGATTCTAGCCAAAATGGTTCCTTGTAGAACTAACCTCTATCTATCTCTCTGTCTATCTGTCTGTCTATCTGTCTGTCTATCTCTGTCTGTCTCTCTGTCTATCTCTGTCTGTCTATCTATCTGTCTTTCTGTCTATCTATCTGTCTTTCTGTCTGTCCCTCAGTCTGTCTGTCCCTCAGTCTGTCTGTCCCTCAGTCTGTCTGTCCCTCAGTCTATCTATCCATCTGTCTATCCCTCAGTCTATCTATCCCTCAGTCTATCAATCAATCATTCATTATATATTTTTTTCATTGCAGCAAAGAAACTCCCCAAGAACGAGCCACAGGCACCCGGATCGAGTGCAGGCCGAAATCGAGGAGTGGACCTGGCAGAGACAGCACAGCCTGCCAAAGGGCCATGCTGCAGCAACTAATCACCAAACGCACATATTCTCACCTCCCAACTAACTCTGCATCACTTCTGGACATGGGGTGCATCCTTCCAAACCTCGCTCCCTGGAACTGCTAAAGACTCTGTATAGCTCTGTTTCTAATACTTTTTTTTTTTCTTTTGGTTTCTTTCTTTACTAAAAAAAAAATATATAAGTACTTCAGTATAATGGATGCATGTATCACTACAAAGCCTAAATACACATTTTTAACTTAACACAGGGGGAAAGTTAATTAGGTGGAATGAGAGAGAGGAAAAACGAGAGCTTAATCGTGCGTGCGCGCGTGTGTGTGTGTGTGTGTGTGTGTGTGTGTGTGTGTGTGTGTGTGTGTGCGTGCGCATGTTGTATAGTGTAGTATTAAGGATGTGAAGGCACAGTAATATGTCCTGACGGGGTTTGGTGGCTGTTGATTGCTTGTATTTGCAGCAAAGTCGAGCTGTACATGCAGATTTCAGCGTGTTCGAGTGCCATAGCGGGGAGACGAATAAATCAAAAACAACCGTGGAGGTCTGACCAAGAACAAACCCGATCCTAAACAAAGATGCTACCTAAACGATCACCGTAATATGTCTAAACGATGTAGAGAGAAGCTGGCTTTTGCATGTTTTGACTGTTAATCTGGTCTAATAATTCCCACATTTATAACAAAATCGCTCATTCTCTAATAAAGCGTCCAGGATTCTTCGAACCTCTTAGTTTAATATTTAATATTGACCATTTTGGTGCCCAAGTGCAGTTCTTCAACGGGACGTAACTTTTCCCCACCCATCTCGCTGACGTCCGGTCGAATCTCAGCTCGGATATCGGGTCGCTTAAAAAGAATCGGACGGATGCACAATGGAGCCTCTGTTTATCCGAGCTATTTGTTGTGAAGCTATTAGAGAGCAGTTATCGTTCTGCCTAAGAATCCACTGTCTTCTTGGAAATGATTCAAGTATTGCTGGCTGATTGCCTGAGTGAGTCTGTTACTGAACTGATCTGACCAATGGCTGTATCTTCTGAGGGAAATGAGTATACCGAGGGTGGCGATTACGTTCTGTCCTGCTGTACGGGCGAACAGAGTTAACACAAAAGAACAGTAGATGATGATGATGATGATGATAAAAAGCCTCCATTCCCTCAGTCTTTTGACCTACGGTCTCTTTCATAAAGGTCACAAATAATTCTTCATTGTGCATGGCTGAGGCATTCTTACGATGCCGGGTAGGACAGCTACGAAAAACTAAAGCTTTGAAGATTGTTGATTCATCTTTTGGAATATATTCCGGTCATTGAAGGCGTTAGTGCCCAGTGGTAGAACAAATTTCAACGTGTCAAGGTAGAAACTCGGTATATCTCCATCTTAAATACTATTATATGAACTATTTGCCATGATGGACCTTATGTATACACTTCCCCCCCCCCCCTTTTTTGTGTACAGTTCCCTTTAAATAAGAGTTTTCTTTATTACACAAATTAGCCAAATAATGTTTTGACGGTTGTCGTCTCTTTATTTTTTATCCCCCCCCCCTTGTATTTAGTGTTAACAAATCAAATTGACATTTCACTCATGGTCTGTCTAGTGCTTCTTTTGAGATGCTAAATGTTTTTGTTTTGTTTTGTTTTCTATTGAGATATTATCAAGTTGCACAAAATATGAGTTGTATTTTTAAAAGAAGTCATTAAGATGATACCTGCCTGGTGTCTCTGCAGTGTGATCAAGCTGAAATGGACCACAGTGGGCTTGATTAGCTGTGCTGCTACATCGCCGCAGGTAGCTGAGGTAATTAATTAGCAGCCATCTGAGTGCTGAAAAGGATTCAGTGATATAGCAGCATTAACACTGAGGGACTGATTGTGTTTTTTTTTTTTTAAATGTCCAGGTACTAGTTAATATTTCCAATAAAGGGGGTGAATTGTATACAGTTATATGTGGTGTGGATATTTCATTCAGATCACGATATCACTCAGTTTGAGTGGTTATTTTAAGGAGAAATGGACAATGCTGTTGGACAGAAAAGAGAACAATGTTCTCTTTGAACCAACAACCACAGCTGCTGACGCAAGATCGTGATGGATGCCCTTTGCAAGGCCGCAGTCTTTTGGGTCCTTCTCAATAACCTGTCGCTAGCTTTTCCTTAACATTCTGCAAAGCCGGGTCTTCTCATTCTGCCAGTTTAGAGACCTTGTGAGATGTTTTAACAAGTTTCTCGTTCTTAATACTTCCTGCTAATGAAGAGCTCCTCACAGGCCTCTGAAGGGATGGTTTCTCTCTTGGAGATGCCATTGTAGGGCTCTACAATCACAGGCCACTGCACAGGCCATGCTCTGGAGGGATGATTTCTCCCTCGGAGAGCTTGTTGTAGGGTGGGTACGATCACAGGCGTTTGGAGCCCGTACTCTGGAGGGATATTTCCTCCCTTGGAGATCTTGTAGGGCACTACGATCACAGGCCACTAGAGGCCATGCGCTGGAGGCATGATTTCTCCCCCGTAGATCTTGTTGTAGGGCACTACGATCACAGGCCACTAGAGGCCATGCGCTGGAGGCATGATTTCTCCCCCGGAGATCTTGTTGTGGGGCATTACGATCACAGGCCACTAGAGGCCATGGTCTGGAGAGATGGTTTCTCACTTGGAGATGTCATTGTAGGGCACCACGATCACAGACCCCTGAAGGCCATGGTCTGGAGTGATGGTTTCTCACTTGGCGATTCTATTGTAGGGCACCACGATCACAGACCCCTGAAGGCCATGGTCTGGAGGGATGGTTTCTCACTTGGAGATGTCATTGTAGGGCACGTGGAACATGCCTCAGTGTGCTCCCCAGCAAGGCATCCATCACTTCATTCAGTTTCTTGGAAGAAGCTAAAGCTCCGGCTGACGTCGGGCATCTTCTCCAGTGTCATCCAAGTGCAGAAAACCATGTTTATTTAAGCGAGGAACTCCAGCTCAAATTGGCTCTAGGGACAGCAAAAGACCTTGCAGCTAATCCAGCTGAACAGGAAGTTCCCCGGTCACAGTTAGCAACCTAGCCTGGAAATATATAAATGGTTTTAAAGAAGTTGAACCCTTCTTTCCCCTTTTGTGGTTCTCAGTCATGACCAAGGCATTTTCCATGAACGTTTTTCACTTCTCTGACATGCGATCAAGACGTTGTACACTTGCATGACTGAACATCGTATTCAACATCATCTTCACGCTGGAGGGAAACCACAGATCTGGACAAACCCTAGATCCTTGTAAATCAGATCATTACTATACATTTGCGGATGGCAAAAATGCATGTTACATCAAAGCAAGTGACCGAATCCCCACTTTGTTTTCCATTAAGTACATTTAGAAATACTTCAGAATCAAGTCCAAGCCAAGAACTGGTTCAGCAAAACAAAGAGCCTCAGCAAAGTCACCATTCATTTCAGACATCAACAGGCCTGTGGTTAATGCCTACCGTGTTTTCCTTCTGCTTTTGAAGTCCTCAAGTGCCACTTGGATGGATGTTGGCTGTTTACTCATCTCCCCTTAGCAACCGGTCTCCTTAGCAACTATGACAAATATGGGAACTGTGACAAAAGCTCTGCAACTGGTTAACCAAAGCTGGCCAAAATCTAGCAGCGCAGACAAATCAAACCCTTTGAGTGCTTTTAGGCATGACGAAGTATGAAATGCAATATTTCTTTTTCTTTTTTTCCTGGTGATCTCGCGGTCAGGTCAGGGTGCATCCAATCACGATCGCATTCGGTTTGGAGGGTTGTTTTTATATAAGTTTTTTTATGTATTTGCACATCATAATCTGTATTAAATTTCATATTCACAAGCAACAATATAGGAAAATCCATCAATAATAATTCCTAGAAATGGTAAAAAAAAAAAAAAAAAAAGAATAACACTGCTGCATTGATGTACGTTATGCTTAGCTGTGTTCCTGCTTGTTAACCGCTAGATGGCAGCACTGTACTTTATGTAGATGTATGGTGCACCATTTGGTTCCACCTACAGAAGAACATGCCAGATGAAAAGAGACGATTAGTAGAAGGACATTTGCACAATTTGACAATACTGTACATGATGCCAAATCAGATAAAAACCATGGTGTACTTTTTTTATTCTTCCAAATATAATAATGTCCCATCAGCCAGAATCTGCACATTTTGATGTGCAGGCTTTTGTGGGTACCTCAAATCAAAATCGGTGTCTATGCAAATTAGATCCGACCCAGTTTACATCACTGAATACACCGTATTCCTATATCAAGCCTTCCTACAGATTCTTCTGATGCTAATTTAAATTTTTTTTTATGATCAAAACAAAAATGTGACCCCTGGAATCGTGTCCTCTTATCTGTCTGGATCTGATGAGTCCCCACTCGTCCCACCTGTCGCTAAGAGTACTAAGATGACACGTCACTGACAGTCTCATTAAGCTGCTGCATTCATTACTGTCAGTCGTCTTGACTCTGGATGGAGAAAACCAGTGAGATGGTGGTTCTGAAGACCTAACGTCTCACACCAGGAACAGACTTTCAAGCTTTCCGTGAGCTTCAGGTAAAAAATCCACCCTTTATGGCTTGTATATCGGTATTTATAATCAACATGTGGTCTTCAGTTTTGCGAACCATTTGAGTTTAAACTTCTTTACCATGCCTTTTCGGTATTTACCCACGATGCAGTTTGACTACCAGGCGATAGTAATGCAATGAGATTCAGCCCTCGGCTCTTTGGTGGTTCAGTCTGTCTACCTGTCTCACCTCGTGATCTGCTCAAACAGCTCAGCTTCCAAAGCTTTAGCTTTCATGAGAATACTGCCATCAATCCCACCAGATGAATGCTAAACAGATTATCTTGATCTGAGCTGTGGTGGGTCCAAAACCTTTCTTGGCTCTGAGATTGCTCTCCAGTAGCTTTACTACCTTTGTGAAGACTTTAGCTCCAATCATAAGCGTGCCCACCTGACCATCTAATCAATTTGTATAGCGCTTTTTACAATGGACATTGTCTCAAAGCAGCTTTACAGAAATATCATTTTACATTTACAAGCGACTTACAAATGAGACACACTCACACACCAATGGTAGCAGAGCTGCATGCAAGGTGCTAGCTTGCCATCGGGGGCAACTTAGGGTTCAGTGTCTTGCCCAAGGACACTTCGGCATGGGATCACCCGGGACGGGATTCGAACCACCAACCCTACGATTAGTGGACAACCCGCTCTACCGACTGAGCCACAGCCGCCGTTCCAATGCAAAATGTAAGATGCAAATGTCAAGAATTTTCAACAGATGGAAAATAACTCATTTCTTGCACTGCACCTCCGAACCCTCAGCTAGATTCAATTAATTCTCACCAAGGCTCCTTTTTCAGACGTAATTGATACGAGTGGTCTTAATAATACCGAAGCCCGACTCCAGTTTGCTGAGTGCATGCTACATTACCTCCAAGTCAACCTGAAATGAAATCCTTTCGTGCTGTTATTAATTACCTTCCACTAAGCGTACAGTCAATTCCCGCCAGACTCGATCTCTGGCTCCTCTAAGTCAACACCACCGATCATCTCTATTTTTCTTGCTTAAAAGTAAACTTGGCCTCGTGTATTAGCTGTAATAATTGTCTTTGAACACATCACATCCTGTGTGTCATTGACTGAATAATGACCGTCATTAGCAATATCTCAAATAACGATTAAGACTCCTGATAAAGTCTCAAATGGACATTTTGTGCCCTATATATGAAACCGTGCTCAAATTTTTTTTTTTAAATGGTTCCTTAAGTGTTCTTTAAACGGTTAATTATTCTAACGTCCTAAAGGAGTTCTACTTACAAATTTTATACAAAAACGATGCTTTCTTTTGTAGCGTTCTACATAAAAGCCCGGATAGACAATCCAAAGAACCTTCCGGATGATAGACTGAACATTGTGTATACGATTGGAACTGGGAATGCAACCATTTGTAGGTTCTTAGCATTGTGGGGAACCTTTAAAGGAACTATGTAGACCTCTATGGTAAAACCCTTTTAGGATGTTATTTATTCAATGATCATATAAAAGGTGTAGTTATCCTAGATTCCTGATAGAACTCGAGATGGAGATGTTTTTATAATCTTCAAATGTCATTCTTAGAAGGTTCTAGTCCTATCTAAACATTTATCTCCGCCCCTATCGGAAAAGGTTCCAAGTAGTACCCTTTTAGGTGGCTAAAGACCTTTTTAATTATTCAGTGAACCCCAAAAGACACTTTGAAGAACAATTATTGAAATGGCCATCCTATAATGGCCAAACAGATGCCTTGCTTGTTTAAGGATTTCACCAGTGGTGCAAAAACCTAAGGATGGTGCGTCCCAGACTTCACATTTGATGGTTCCACTGTGCTAACCTTTCACTACATTGAAGCACTGTGTATGCTCTTGGGTTCCCAAATCGTTCTAAGGACGGTTACTGGTTCTAGCTATCTATAGGGATCATACAAAGGTTCTTTAAGGGTTTCCACCAGGCAAACCAAAGATTTGAAGTGGGGATCCAGGCATTTTTAGATTCCAACATGGTACACTCTTGGAGAATTTGTCCCTCTAATGGACGTTCTATGTAGAACTTTGTGTTTTAAGAACCCTTGTAGTTGTCCTCTTTTGCTGAAAAGTTCATCCTGTAATGGCAGGTGCATCCCATTACATGTGATGGTTCCACTATACCAACTCGCCCCTGTATCAGAGAACGAGAAGCACTGTGTTTGCTATCGGGTTCCCAATGGTTCTATGGTGTTTAGCCTTATCCATCAGTCAGCTAACTCCTATACTTTGGAAGTTCTGCATGTATTCTGTTAACTTCAGATGTCTTCCAAAAGTCTTCTAAACTGCGCAAGTGTTGCAGTCTACTGAGTCACCTTTATTATCAGGTCATTCACATTCCTTCAACAGATAGTACCTCACTCCCAGGAGAACTGGAGGGGGGGATTGAATGGAGACTGCACCCCTCTGTCAGCAAGATCCATGAAATTGCTCCATTTCCTGCAGGAGATTCGTGTGATGCATCGCACACTGCAGGCTTTCACAGCTCCAGGCTATCTAGCACAAAGAGTGCAATATGAGCAAAGAAAAACCCAGACCTCCTCTGATGGAATGCTAATTACTAACTACATTCCTCTTGATCAGAAGCTCAAGAATGACTGAAGGTGTGAATTTGCCATCCATCCATTCACTGGGAGGAATTTCTGCCACCCTGTGTAGTTCCATTATATATATTTATCTGTTCCCCCGTGCATCCTCTCTCTCTCAAGCTCTTGAAAAGAAAGGAGAGAGATTCGAGCCAAGGTGTTGAATAGAATGTAGGGAGAAAACACACCAGAATGCACTCTCCGAGACTTTGCACTTGAAATGGTGACTCATTGAGAGAGCTTTTCAAGTACGTATCAGTCAGTACGTTTACATGGACAACAATAATCCGACATTAACCCGATTAAGACGATACTCTGATTAAGATACTAGCATGTAAACAGCGATTATTGATGACCTTAATCTGATTAGTCATACTCGAAGTAAATACAAACGGAATTAAGACGTGTAGAGTACTCCTGTTTTAGTCGCATTATCGACGTGTATTACAGACATGTACACACCTTAATCACACTATTAACGTCGTGTGGGAGTTTTCACCACATTTTGTGACAGGCCACGTACACACACGGCAGCGCTCGAACGTTTAACGGCAAACGAGAGAACGGCTGTGTCCCAATCCGCATACTTATCTGCTATATAGTAGACGAAATACATGCATCTCGGCCACTATATAGTCAGAAAGTACGCGGTTTGAGACGCAGCCCACGGCTTCAAGCAGTCGTATATTAGCATGTATAGCATGACAGATAATTAACTGCATTTGAAACTTTCGTAAAATTAAAAATAAATACACACAAAAGTGTATACGGGACCATAACGAAGATTAACTGTCTGCTGATACGTGAAATTCTGGAGGGGACATCGGATGGTGTGGCGTGGCGTGGGGAAGTAATGACGTGTGACTCTAAATTGCAAATTGATCTTTACAAGTTTTGGTCGCGTGAATGGAAATCTCCACCCTGAAACGCATGAAATATGTTTCTATCGAAATATCTGACATTTATTATGAAATCAGCTGGTGCTGATTTGTTGGTTAGTGCTACATTTTCGCTAACATCACAGCTGGATATTGTTATAGCTAGTGCAGTTTTCAATCAGCGTTTCATAGTAAGGGGAAAAAACATCAAACTCAAACATTAGGACTAATGGTTTTCTCACTCACCACTTTCCAGCCATGTTCAATATCATAAAATGAGATCTCCAATAAGAATTAGTGGGGACATCGGTGCAAGCGTTGGACTCAACGTTCCAGAGCGTAGTACAGCTCTCGATAGCACCGAAAGACTCGGTTAGCGCCATGCCATCAATGGCCGTATTAGCATGAGCTTTGGCGCTTTGGAAGCTGAGTGTACGGATGAGGAGATGAGAGAGCTGAACAGACTGAAGGACGAAAGCGCTGCTGCATCGTTGTCTTGAGATCGTGATGACGTAAGGCCTAAATCTCGCGGTGTGAAAATTGTTAAGCAAGTAAACCAACCAATAATAATAATAAAAACAAAAACCATCAACTCAAATTTTGATACGAATGTAATAAATATTAATATACAAGTTCACGGTGGATTTTTCCGTTATCGGTTGCATACGGCGGTCTAAAAGCTGCTCAAGCACTGCTTTACATTCACCAGATGCTTTTATCCAAAGCGACTTACAAGTGCACCAATGGGAGCAGAGCTTCCATGCAAAGTGCTAGCTTGCCATCGGGGGCAACTTGGGGTTCAGTGTCTTGCCCAAGGACACTTCGGCATGGGCTCACCCGGGCCGGGATTCGAACCACCAACCCTACGATTAGTGGATTAGTGGACAACCCGCTCTACCGACTGAGCCACAGCCGCCCTTATAAGCCACTGCTTATACATCTTCCATGAGTCGAAGCTGCGAAGAATTAATAAGATCACTAATAATAACTTCGGCCGGTTAGTGTGTACATGCTAGGCAGTGAAATCGTTATGGTTCAGTGTGCACATCGCGTGAGAAGCTTTTTCTGTCACATCAACAAAGAAGGTGCTCTGGCTAGTACTTAGCTTAGCTGCGATCTTTGGGGGGATTTGGAGAATTGTGTGAGTTTGATTTATGCAACCAATAAATAAGCTCGCTATACCTTTTTAAAGAGCTGAGGTCAGAGCACTTAACACGGTTTGGCCTACCTAAAATGTTGCTTCCTCAGCTGGCTAGGATGCTATGTGTGCATATGTGTGCGTGTACACTGACAGCTTCCTGGAACAGCACGGCCCGTCCCACATACAGATGTTGGTGATTAGTAGTTCATAAATAAGTTATGGACGCGCGACGGCGCCAGCAATCCCGTTCAGCAACTCCCACTATCTGCTCACCAGACTAACGTCTCGGCTGGGTTTGGAGCGTGCACTAGCGAGACTTTTCCCTTCGGTCTTCTTCAGGCAGGAATAAGTCATAATGGGATATTTATGCAAGACAAGGGAGCGAGTTCAAGTGTAGGTCCATGGAGGGAACAGCTGAGTTCATTCAACACCTGGAGACTTGTGGGATTTTGACAAATGAGGCTTACACTCGCTGAAGCACCAGGGATTGATAGCAGGTTTTTAAATGGAATTCGTGGTTTCAGGAATGAATTATGAAATTCGTGTTTATTTGTTCTCTCGTGGTTCAAAATTAGGATTAATTGATCGGATAATAATTTGCGCCTGATTTTCAATAACAGAAAGATCCCAATATGGAAACAGTACACAGGGATATTTCGTAACAATCATTCATCAAAACGTTGTGTGTGTGTGTGTGCGCATGTGTGAATTTGTAGAAGGATTTGTTTTGTTATAAGCAAGTTAGCAAAGTAAGACTTTATTTGAAATCTTTTTTCTTCTTCACATTATTAGATGAGATAGACGGGCTTTTACTCTTTACCATCCTTGTGTATATATTTTTGCTTGGGTAGTTTCAAGGGATGTACAAATGTGTACACACACACACACACACACAAACATTGCTTAGCAGGTAATAAATCAGCAGTAATTCACGTATCCCTCCATTTTCCATTCACACGACACCAAATGCACGTAGGTACAAATCAAAACAAAATACAGGAACCACGTTCTACTGATCTAAAGCACTGAAGACATCCACAGAAGTGCAAACAGCTGAGCAGTAGAACTTATTTTCCCATACTTTAGCCTCTCTCTTCTCATACACACACATACATATATATATATATATATATATATATATATATATATATATATAATGTATGTATGTATGTGTGTGTGTGTGTATTTATTTATTTATTTATTTATTTATTTATTTTCAAAAGCAATGACTTGACCAAGACCAAAAAAAAAAAGCACCCCCAACATTATATCCCTAAATCCATTTTTAGAGCTTAGAGTCTGTGTGTCATATGGTGATGACAATGCATAGTTACCTGGTTTGTCTTTTTAATTATTGCGGTATATTATCACACATCAGATCCATACAGGGTTCATGTGTGACGATGGATTAAAAGAAGAAGAAAAAAGGCAATAATCCACACAATTAAATTAGCGCTGAGATGGTGTGTCAGACATAATCCGAAGTCACAGTTCGGAGGTCAGTAGGGAGCGAACAGCATCGGTGCATGGCTGGTCCGAATAGGCCCAGGTGCAGGGCGAAGAAGTGTTGTGGAGAGAGAATGAGTCTGGAAAAGGGATGGGTTATGGCTGGCGCGAAGTGGGAATGCGGTGGCTGCTGCGGCAATGGCGGCCAAGTGAGAGGGCACTATTGAGGCGGTCAGCGGCTGGCCCATGTCCTTACTCAGAGACAGCTTCACTGGCTGGGTAAAGACACAGAGATGGAGAGAGTGTCAGAATATGTACAGTAGTTACGTTTACGTCATCCATACTTGTTTTGGTTTCAAAATAAGGCAAGAGTGTGGGTAAAAAGATCACTAATAATGGTCCCAGAATTGGCCCTTGTGGCACACCATCAAGTTCCTATACTAACCAGGTTGTCTTTACTAGATGTCTTTTCAGTGGAAAATATTTAATGCATGCTGAAAAAGTCGTCCTAGGAGCCATTGTGATCATCTGCATATTCAAACATGTTACATGAAGGAAGACTTTAGGAGTAAAAAAAAAAATAGATGACATCTTTAATAGAAAGAAGGTGTTTTTGGTCATGGGACCAAAAACTATTTACGTATTTACTATTTATAAAAGTAAAAGAGACATTTAGGAAACAGTTACGGATGGAATAACTGACTTTAATTACTGCAAAAAAAATGCCAAGAATAGCGTTTAAAAGAAAGAACAAATGGTGAGGAGTCACTGGTCAATAGCAATGATATTGATCAGTGATTGGTCGTTAGGGTCAGTGGTGACTAGTGATTGGTTGTCGAGAACAGTGGTGATCGATGATCAGTCAGCGGGAACAATAGTAATCAGTGATTGGTCGTTGGGAACAGTGGTGACTAGTGATTGGTTGTCGAGGACAATGGTGATCAGTGATTGGTCATTGAGAACAGTGGTGACTAGTGATTGGTCGTTGGGAACAACAGTAATCAGTGATTGGTCGTTGGGAACAACAGTAATCAGTGATTGGTCGGCGGGAACAGTGGTGACTAGTGATTGGTCGTTGAGAACAGTGGTGACTAGTGATTGGTCGTTGGGAACAACAGTAATCAGCGATTGGTCGTTGGGAACAACAGTAATCAGCGATTGGTCGTTGGGAACAATTTTGATCAGTGAAATGCGCATGATGGTGATCAGTAATTGGTCGTTGGGAACAACAGTAATCAGTGATTTGGTCATTGGGAATGTCTGTGATCAGTAGTCGGTCACTGAAAACAATGTGTATTAGTGATTGGTCCCTGGGAACAATGGGAATCAGTGATTGGACATTGGGAACATCAGTTCATGCAAGTGGGTCATCGACTGACCCTGCTCTCTCAACTCATACAGTACAACCCGCAGCTGTGACGTGAACTGGAGAGCCGTATTGAATTTAGGACAGTTTCACGTGTGCTGAAAGGGTCTCCAAATCTATCGATACTTAAAACATTAAAATGTTCAAATATATGAGGCCATATTTACTAAGAAAAGTGCTAATTCCAGCCATATTGGTGGTCGTTTGTGCTGGACAATTCTAACAACATTCAATTCAACACAGGTGCATCCCACGTAAAAAACATGTGGTCAGTGAAACATTAAACCTGTTTATTAAACTGAGTGCTGTATTGTGCATGTCTTCCTGTCCGAAATAAACAGGCACATCCATATTTATTACAGCCACAATGTTTGTTATTGGGACTTTCTTGGCTCTCTTCTTCTGGTTGGATTAACCGAAGTCCGAGTCCATTCGGAAACTATGCTGAAAACAAATCCATAGTTAATTTCATTATGCACATCCTGGTCATTTGGGAACTGTAGGTTTTGTAAAATCTGTGCAGAAATACAGTCAGTGTGGCGGAGTATGAGCAGCTGAGAACACAGGATGCTGAGGCCAGAAAGCAATGGATGGCCAAGCGCTCCTTTGGGTTCGGCGCTCCAACTCATATTTATTGTCTTCCAATAAATGAATGTTAAAATGACTTGGCAGGTGATATGTTGGCAAAATAGTTTCATCGGTTATTAAATATACATTATGGCTGTGTAAAAAGTCTGTCTCTGTAGCTAGCAATGTTTTAGCCATGCGTTTGCCCAGAACAGCTGTGTCTTGGCATCGATTCTACAAGACTCGGGAAATGTACGAGAGACTGAGCAGTATTTTTAGATAAAGATATTCCTTCACTTGGTGTTTTGATGATGATGATGATGATCATTCGATTTGAGATCATAGCATACTGTATGATTGACATCATTTTAATCCTCGGTGAGCCCTCAGGCCCTGTCGATGGCAATGTGGGGTCATCCTGACAGAGACTCCGCCCATCATTATAGAAATTCTACCAAAATGCCCACAGTGTTACAGAGCTTCTACTTTCCGTGAATTTGTCACCCGGCTGTATATAATGAGCTAAAACCACCATTTTGATCTTATGTTCGGCGCCAAAACCTTCGTGCCTGTTAATAGTTAATTAAGGGTGTGGGCGGCTGTGGATCAGGTGGTAGAGCGAGTTGTACACTAATCATAGGGTTGGCGGTTTGATTCCCGGCCCACGTGACTCCACATACCGAAGTGTCTTTGGGCAAGACGCTGAACTGCAAGTTGCTCCCGATGGCAAGTTATGGCAACCTTCCCGATGGCAACCTTGCATGGCAGCTCTACTCCCATTGGTGTGTTCGTGTATGTAAAGCGCTTTGGATAAAAGCGCTATATAAGTGCGCCATTTAATTTAATATTGACACCTTTCAAGACCAAAATATGAATTGCTGTGACACGTTAATAAATATGTGGCGGCTGTGGCTCAGTCGGTAGAGCGGGTTGTCCACTAATCCACTAATCGTGGGGTTGGTGGTTGGAATCCCGGCCCGGGTGATCCCATGCCGAAGTGTCCTTGGGCAAGACACTGAACCCTAAGTTGCCCCCGATGGCAAGCTAGCACCTTGCATGCAGCTCTGCTACCATTGGTGTGCGAGTGTGCACTTGTAAGTCGCTTTGGATAAAAGCGTCTGCTAAATGTAAATGTAATGTCCCAACATGTTCTATTTATCGTCCGTTATCTTAGCTGTATGCACAGTTCTCTGTTGCACTCTTACTGTATTTCCTGTTTGCTGCTTGGTCTGTCCTTTTGGGGTCTTCGTGTAGGGGCTGTACTTGGGCTTGGCCGGTTTTCCTGCTGCTCTGTCTTTATGGCGCCGACTGCTGATATGCTGAAAGGAGAGATATACATAGTTGCGGGCTTAGACATTTCAACCAGATCAAAAATAACACGATTTCAGTCACAGTGATTTATTATGTAAAGGTGGGGCGAATTAGTATTGCAGGCACATGGGACAAGCAGATTTCAGACAAGTACACCTTACTGTACTCCTTTGGTACGGTAGCTTAAACGTTTCAACGTCATGGTGATGTGACACGCCTTGATAATAGTGCAAAATTCATATAATACATAGATCTGTTGTGTTGTTATTAAAGGATGAGAAACATAATCTTTGATGTTTTCTGTAAGGAGACGTTTAACCTTTATGAAGTCTCAGGTATCATGGCTTTGTAACAGTCAGCAAGTTCTTTTCTGTTTTTTTGTTTGTTTGTTTGTTTGTTTTTGTCCTTTTAACTTCAAGAGAACGAAGAAAAGAGGTTGGTGAGGAAACGTCTGTTTAGAGCTGCTATAACGTACGGTCCCTGCTGTTTCATTGAATCGTGAATCTTGCTAAAGGCATTTGAAGCGATTAGTTAGCTTCAATGCAAGACTTGCTTTGGGTTACTGATCAGAAGGTCAAGGGGTCAAGCATCTCTGCTCTGCCAAGCTGTCACTGCTGGACCCTTGAATTAGGCCCTTAATCCCATCTGCTCCCGTATCGTATCGATATAGTAGGTTATCTAAATGGTAAATGGCACACTTGCAGTGTATATAGCGCTTTTATCCAAAGCGCTTTACACTGTGTCTCATTCACCCATTCACTCACACACACACACACACACACACACACACACACACACCAATGGTAGCAGAGCTGCATGCAAGGTGCTAGCTTGCCATTGGGGGCAACTTAGGGTTCAGTGTCTTGCCCAAGGACACTTCGGCATGGGATCACCCGGGCCGGGATTCGAACCACCAACCCTACGATTAGTGGATTAGTGGACAACCCGCTCTACCGACTGAGACACAGCCGCCGTTATCTCAATTCATAAATATATCAGTTCTTTTGGCTTGTCTAATTTATTTCCATCCATCCATCCATCCATTCTCCATACTGACTCAGGGTATCAGGGGAGCCTGGAGCCTTTCCCAGGGAACTCGGGGCACAGTTCCAGACTGAGGGAGGAACTGGAGGAAACCCCCGAAGCACGGGGAGAACCTGCAAGCTCGAGGCAAACATTCTAACACCTAAGCCACTGTGCCCCCCCCCCTTCCCCCCCATCTCCCAATTTATTTCCATTACACTTATCTTCTGACCTGTTTGAGCTGCGTCTCTGAGTTGACATGCACGTCACATGTTTCACAGTGGAATATCTTGTTCTGCAAGCCCGTCGATGCAGCACTCGGTGACACTACCTTGCCTTTCACGCCTGGTCTGGGGAAGGACTTGATGGAGCCATTACCGTTCCGCGCTTCCAGCATGGTTTTGTGCTTGGTGCCTGAGGAACAAATCCAAAAACAGCAGCGTTCTGTTACGTGGAAGACTTCAGCATCGTAAAGACGTCATCGAAGAATCATCTCTCAGTTTTGTGGAAGGACATTTCTTACGTATCGGTACTCCGACTATGTATTTTGCTGCACTGTGGTTCTATCAGGTAGTGCTGTTGTGCTCAGATGCTACTGTTAGGTGGTGAAATCGCATTGGTGATTTAATACTATAAAACTGTGCAGAGACAGCTGCTGAGCGTTCATTTTATGGTCAAATATTTCTAGTAGATGACTGCATTCTAGCACGGATCGTAGCTGTTTATCTTTACAGAGTATCCTGCTTATAGCAATAGTCTGGAGAGTACTGAGATGGAATATGTATTGTGTGGAATATGTATGATCACCATCATTTCACTGCTTTGAATCCTAAATAATCAGATACCCTTCAGACAAAAACGCGTTGGGAGAGAAACTATGAGCGTTAACCACACGTTTTAAATAAATAAATAAATAAAGACTCTTTTAGTCCAGGATATCTTGCATCACCTGTTCACCGCTTTCTGTTTACGTCCAAGATTTCTTTTCACGCCAACTCGATTTGCTATGAATCAGACAGACACTTTACAGCACGACCTTTGTGATGGAACGTGGAGAAAGCGCTCTCTCTCACCGCTATTGTGAGCTTCGAGTTGGGATGCTGAGTTGACAGCGACTTTGCAAAGTGAGCAGTAAAGGAGACGCAAAGCTTTCGCCTCCTCCGTCTCCTTCTCGGCTTCGGCGTCCTGGGCTGCCCCAGGAGTGACGTCCGGACTCTGTCCTTCTGCTGAGGTAAACTCGGCCTCGGCCTCGGTGGAGGCCACACCCGAGCCGCACTTGGCTGGAGATGGTGGAACTACCGGGTGTAATGGATCAGGAATTTCTTCTGAAAAAAGAATGGGGAGAAAGTTCTAGGTTATCCTCTTGAACATCAACGAACCATGGATGCTTCCAGATTTCCACAATATAAAGTAATATCATCATTTTATAGACATTTAATATGTACTGGAAGACTTAGGAACCTAAATAAGGGATAAAACAGAACAGGAAAATAATCAACGATGGGGTGGTGCACTCATGATGTGGTGGCATTACCACTGCTTTACTAAAGACCCATTCGTGTATCAGTGTCCATGAGCTGGCCTGAACTGTTCTCATTATTGTTTACAACCCTGAAACCATTTGGGATGTTAACACATGGTCACGGCGTGAACACAGCTGTGCATAGCAGCACCACAGCCGAGGCTCCTACCCTTTCCCACGAGAGTGGGTGAAACCCAACATTTGTTATTTTAGCCTAGTTCCAAGTCACATTGCATCCAACTCGTGAAATATGACCGGAGACATTTGGGTTCATTTAGCAAAGCTCACAAATTATTACACCGTAGTGAGTCAAACGTGAGCCCTCATCTGGTCAAGGTATATAAAAATTGTTTATGAGGTGTTTAATAACGGATGTGTTGATGCAACGTTCTCCATCCTTGAGCATTTCGGATTTAATTTTATTATATTGATATTTTTAGGTTTCATTATTCTCCATTTTAACGTACAAATTTAGGTAAATAATATTATTATTATTATTATTATTATTATTAAGTATTTATTTTATAAAGCGCCTTTAAAAGTAGCTTCTCAAAGCACTAATACGTACGAGTTCAGAGTTTCCTGTTTTGTTTAGCTTCACATCAGGCGCTCTTGTTTACATTTCCGTGTTGTTTTGTTTAGCTTCACATCATGCGCTCTTGTTTACATTACCGTGTTGTTTTGTTTAGGTTCACATCGTGCGCTCTTGTTTACATTACCGTGTTGATTTGTTTAGGTTCACATCGTGCGCTCTTGTTTACATTACCGTGTTGTTTTGTTTAGGTTCACATCGTGCGCTCTTGTTTACATTACCGTGTTTTGTTTAGGTTCACATCGTGCGCTCTTGTTACATTTCCGTGTTGTTTTGTTTAGCTTCACATCATGCGCTCTTGTTTACATTACCGTGTTGTTTTGTTTAGGTTCACATCAGGCGCTCTTGTTTACATTTCCGTGTTGTTTTGTTTAGCTTCACATCAGGCGCTCTTGTTTA